>CANIUD010000716.1:350000-594751 GCA_947470075.1 Closterium sp. Yama58-4
GCGGTTTGGGCCGGCTCACAGCGCCCCTGAGGTGTCCACAGTGACTGCAGCCGCCGCTCCTGCTGGTTCCTCCATGGCGTTTCCCGGTGCTTTCCTGCAGGCCGGTGGCATGTGGGAGGGCGCGGGCGGAGTGAGGAGCAGGGCGGATGCGGTGGGCAGCAGCACAGAGGCGCGGCCCCCCAGCCCCACGGACTCGCATGCACCCTGCAGTGCTGCCAGGCGTGTTGATGTGGAGCTGCGCCTCTGACCCGCCTCATGCTGCCGAGCCTTGCACTAGTACTGTCGGCAGGTGTCACGTGTCTACCTCACCACATGTTCATACCGCCAGGCGCTTCAGTGCTGCCAGACGCGTTGACGCGGAGCCACACTCTGACCAACAGCATGCTTGAAGCGCCGAAGTTTCTCTCGCCTGCTCCTTGCTTACGATTGAGCTTTCGTCATCTCCACCCTTACCCTTCAGTAAATTCCCTCTTTCTTTTCAAATACCGTACGAGCATTCGCGCTTGAGTGCTCTGTTTCATCATAATAGTTATTATCATTATTATTATTAGATAAACAGAATAGATACATTGCATGCCGTGTGGTTGCATGCGGACTAGTTTTCCAAGCCCTAGAGATCCCCGAGGGCAGACAACTTGTTATTGCAAGCAGGGAGGCATGGATATCAACCAACCACCGCGCACCGCGCGGATGAAACCCGCTCAGCTAGCGACTACCTCCCCCGCGAGCGGAGCGTCCATGCGCAGCGCGGTGCGCACGGCTGGCGCCACGGGGTACTCCTCTTCCGCGGGCAGCAGCCTCGCCGCTTCCTCCACCCTCCCCTCGCGCACGCCCAGCCGGTGCACCTCGCGAAACAGCTCGGTGACGTCAGCGATGCGCTCGATGTACTCCCCCCGTGCGTACGCCGCCGCGACGTCGCCTCGCAGCCCGATTTGAATGGAGCGGTAGTTGAGGCGATTCAACAGCACGTCGCGCTCCGGATCCCACTGCACCACCACCTGACTCGCATTTCTGCGATTGTTGCTGTCGGGACGGGTTCCCCTGATAGCAAGGTGATGCGTGTCGTTGTTGCCCGTCCTCGCCGCGTTCGCTGATGCGTCGCTCTGATCATGCGCTAAAACTGCTGATTCAAGAATACGGTCGAAGCATTCTCGTTTTAGATCTACGGCCAGGATTCGCTCCTGATTGGCGTCCTTGAACGAGTACCCCGCGCGGTACGCCATCCAGCAGAAGGACGGCTTGATCCACGTCATCCGGCCCAGCTTGAATCCCGGGCTGCTCGCGAAATTGTGGCATTGCGCGGCGGGAGCGGCGATGGTGCGGCTGTACGCCTGATACACGCGCACCGTCGAGTCGGTGAACGACGCGCGGATCTGGCGCTCCGGGGGGGTCGCTCGCTCAGAATCGCCGGGGCGCGAAAGGGCTGTGGTAGGCGGTGTACTTCCGGCGTGCGACGACGACGCCGAACCACTTTCGTTTGCCATTTTTCTAGTACTCAACGAAGAATGCTCGGAGATAATCTAGTAAAACCCGAGAGGATATATTGTTATGTATTTTGAAAAATGGGGAGCGACAGGGGCGTGAGAAAAGATGAGCGAAGGACATGAACGAAGAGAAGAGTCAATGCTGGGACGAACAATGTTGAGAAAACCTAAGTACTAATCAAAATCATGCGCTAATGGAGCAGGATTTAGCACAAGAGAAGCGGGTCGCACAAGCTTCATGTGGCGGAGGCGTGCGTCGCACGAAACTGGTTGCGTGGCAGCCATGGCAAGAGAAGGTTGAAATTGAAAAGCTTGACTGGGAGGAAGCTATTAGTCGAGGGTGGTTGAGGGCAAGATTGCAGGGTTATTATACAGACGGGTCACAAACAAGGGCTGTTTATCATAAATAGTCACTCGGCTATCACAAACAGTCACAAAAATCTAGGAGTCTATCAAGGATGGTCACAAAATTCGGGATTCTATCACAGCTACCCCACAAAATAATCATGTTTCGTCACAAGACAAAATGTGTGGCTTGCAAGCTAAAACGGCCTTAAACTGTTTATGGACCTTTAACCCACGATCAATTTTGTGCTATTATATGTAGTTTGATTATTTTCATAGCGAGTCGCGAAGGCAAAGCTTATAGGAGTTTACCTGGTAGGATTTCACTTTTGAATAAATAAAAATTAAAACCAGAACCCACTCGGATGACATGCCATTCGAAGGGGGACATCAACACTAAAGTCCAAAGAAAAAGATGTTTTGTGTTGATACTGAATTTTACGAATATGAACGTTTTTATATACATATTTGTTGCGTACGATACGCTGAAAATGCAATCCATAAGAATTAAGCTATTCGTATCCATCTATAAAATTAAATATCGATTCAAAAGGCTTTGATTCACGGCCCGCTCGGTTGTAAATAAGTTGCGGGATAAGACAGAATTGTATATGTTTAAAACAAAGTCGGAAAGGTGGTCTCAAACTTTTTTTTTTCTAATTTTTGGGCGCGACATAACATCTCATGAATCTATACAGTCACTCACTTAGTTTCAAATTTCTATTTAGACTTTATTGTATCATCATACGTAATAGAATTATGCGCCAACGTGTGACAATCCGTCATAATCGTGTGATCATCCGTGATAGGTTTGTCAGATTATGTTATTTGTCTAGCCTGCAGTGGGGTGCTCAATAGTGAGTACAACCCCTTTAGGGTTTCCTATTTGTACCAACCTGCTTGCTAGTTCAATCATCCTCCATTCTCTCTTCTCCAATTCTCCTTCGTATACCCCAAACCCTAGCTCTAGGGCACAACCTACCTACTCTATGTGTGGGCCTAGGCTACTAAGCCTAGGCCCCACTCCTAGTATTCCTGACATGGTATCTAGAGCGAGCACGTTCCTGCCGCTTACCTCAATGGGCCCACCACCTTACTGCTTCCGCTGCTACTGCTACTCTGTGTGTTGCACGCCCCGAGGCGTGCGACGGATTTTTCCATCCCGCCGCGCGCTCGGAGCGTGCGGCGGTTTTCTGCTGCTCGCCGTGCGCCCTGAGGCGCGCGGCGGTTTTCTGCCCGCCGTGCGCCCCGAGGCGCGCGGCGGCTTTCTGCCCCGTCACTCCGCGCGTCGCCCCCGGGAGGCGCTGCGACGGGCGACGGGGACCCGCGCGTCGCCCCCCGTCGCCCGTCGTGGCCCACACGACCTACGTCGGGCCCGCGCGCGGCCCGTACAGCCTGCGCGCGGCCCGTACGGGCTGCGCCAGGCCCGCGCGCGGCCCGTACGGGCTGCGCCAGGCCCGCGCGCGGCCCGTACGGGCTGCGCCAGGCCCGCGCGCGGCCCGTACGGACTGCGCCAGGCCAGCCCGCGCCTCGAGCCGCCCGCCACTGCAGCAGCCGCCCCTGGAGTCGCCCGCCACTGCAGCAGCCGCCCCTGGAGCCGCCCGCCACTGCAGCAGCCGCCCCTGGAGTCGCCCGCCACAGCAGCAGCCGCCCCTGGAGCAGCCGCCCCTGCAGCAGCCGCCCCTGGAGCCGCCCGCCACTGCAGCAGCCGCCCCTGGAGTCGCCCGCCACTGCAGCAGCCGCCCCTGGAGCCACCCGCCACTGCAGCAGCCGCCCCTGGAGTCGCCCGCCACTGCAGCAGCCGCCCCTGGAGCCGCCCGCCGCTGCAGCAGCCGCCCCTGGCACCTGGAGCAGCCGCCCCTGCAGCAGCCGCCCCTGGCCCCTGGAGCAGCCGCCTCTGGACCTCTGCAGCAGCTGCCCGTGCTCTCTGCGCCCTCGTGCGCTCTGTCTCACCCGCGCCCTCGTGCGCTCTGCTGCTGCCCGCGCCCTCGTGCGCTCTGCTGCTGCCCGCGCCCTCGTGCGCCCTGCTGCTGCCCGCGCCCTCGTGCGCCCTGCTGCTGCCCGCGCCCTCGTGCGCCCTGCTGCTGCCCGCGCCCTCGTGCGCTCTACTACTACCCGCGCCCTCGTGCGCTCTACTACTACCCGCGCCCTCGTGCGCTCTGCTGCTGCCCGCGCCCTCGTGCGCCCTGCTGCTGCCCGCGCCCTCGTGCGCTCTACTACTACCCGCGCCCTCGTGCGCTCTACTACTACCCGCGCCCTCGTGCGCTCTGCTGCTGCCCGCGCCCTCGTGCGCCCTGCTGCTGCCCGCGCCCTCGTGCGCTCTACTACTACCCGCGCCCTCGTGCGCTCTACTACTACCCGCGCCCTCGTGCGCCCTGCTGCTGCCCGCGCCCTCGTGCGCCCTGCTGCTGCCCGCGCCCTCGTGCGCTCTGTTCTGTTCTGCTGCCCCCCCCCACCCCCCCCGTCCCCAGGACAGGAGTGTGGGGGTGACAGGTATGGGGGTGCTCCGTGTGCGTCGTCCCTTCCTCCTCCTTCGTCTCCCACTGCTGCAGCTGCCGCTGAGGGGGGTGGAGGTGTGGGAGCCGAAGGGAGTGGCGCTAGGGGGGTGATGTGGGAGTGGAGCTAGAGGTGAAACAGGGGATGTGTGTAGGGGGGTGTGGGACAGTTGGAGGAGGCTGCAGCACCTGTAGTCCGGGGCGCACTGTCCTGGTAGCTCAGAGAGCCTGCTGCGCCTGTGTGTCTGCAGCTTCAGTCGTCGTCTCCAATCTTCTCTCCCTTCACAGTTCCTCCTCCTCCTCACTTGCCCTCTGTGATAGCCTCTAGCTTTGCTGATAATTGTGAACTTTTGATGTGACTGCTGATTGTGCTGATTACACCCCACTTTGACTATGGGGGTGTGTCAGATTATGTTATTTGTCTAGCCTGCAGTGGGGTGCTCAATAGTGAGTACAACCCCTTTAGGGTTTCCTATTTGTACCAACCTGCTTGCTAGTTCAATCATCCTCCATTCTCTCTTCTCCAATTCTCCTTCGTATACCCCAAACCCTAGCTCTAGGGCACAACCTACCTACTCTATGTGTGGGCCTAGGCTACTAAGCCTAGGCCCCACTCCTAGTATTCCTGACAAGGTTACCCAGATTTTGAAACCATTCCTGATAGCCGAGTGACCATCTCTGATAACAAGCCCGTTTTTGTAACTACGTATATATTTCCAAGATTGTGTTCTTTGGCCGTTTTGAGAGCGCGTGGAAGGCTTCGCAAGTGTTTGAATTATTTCAAAATATTTTTACCGCTCATTAGCTTCCAATACGTACTGCATCCCTTTGTATTAGAGGGGCTATGCTCCGGGGTAGTTTACTGTTCAAGAGTGGTTTACTATTGACAGTGCTCAAGCCTCATCCCAACCTTATCTTCATGCTATCCCTTGCGGATTTCGATCATTTCCTATCCGCCACGTGGCACTCTATTTTTCTAACATTCCAAATCCTTGTCACACGAACTATCTTCTGACATTTGTTAACAAGAAGAGACTAGAATGAATGCACTAACAGAGAGATCAGTACAAATAGCAAACCCTAGAATTGTGTACCCCATATAGGCTAACCCACTGTAGCCTAACAAACCCAACATATATAATGTTTGACACACCCCCATAGGCAAAGTGGGGGAGACCTAGGGGTCACAAGACCAGTCAAGGCAAAGTAAGGCAAACAAGCTCAGGGTGGATCTCGAGGATTCCACATAAATTCCGAGCACAAGCTAGTGGTCACAAGACCAGTTCACACGCAGGTTTATAACAGAGCCAGAGATACAGTGATCACAACCTAGCAAGGGTAAACATGCAGGTATAGATATATATAGTGATCACAGTACAAGCAAAGTCAAGAGGTAAGCAAGTGAGGTCCAGTAGGCACAAGGCCTAGTAGAGTGCAGAAGCGCTGATGGTCACGAGGCTGAAGCGCCTTGGTGAACACATCAGCAGTGTTGGCCTCAGTGGCCACGTAACGAATACAAAGCTGACCGCGCTGCTGCAGCTCTCGAGCAAGGAAGTACCGCAGGGCGATGTGCTTCGTTCTGTGCTCCAGTCTGTGCTCCTCACACAAGGCAATGGCAGCCTTGTTGTCGACGTACAGTACTGGAGGAGAACGAGGCGGCTCTCCAAGGTCAGTCAGCAGGTAGGTCAGCCAGCGTAGCTCCTGTGCAGCCATGGCTGTAGCGTAGATCTCAGCCTCGCAACTGGAGCCGAGAACAGAAGAAGAGCGTGTAGAGCGCCAAGAAACTGAGCCAGAGCCAAGGCTGAAGGAGTAACCCTGAGACGACCGCTGAGTGGCCTGGTCGTCTGCCCAAGAAGCGTCTGAGTGCCCTGTGAGCACAACTCGGTCTCGCCCTCCAAGTACAAGCCCCATGCCCGACGTACTGCACAAGTAGCGCAACACCCTCTTAGCGGCATCCATGTGCTCCTTCCTGTGACGGCCAGGAGCGACATAGCGTGCAAGGATGCTAAGAGGGTATGCAAGGTCAGGTCGAGTGCAGGTCATCAGGTACATGAGGCAGCCCACAAGCTCTGGATACGGGCCACTCGGCTCTACGGACTCATCCGAAGGCAGAGCTGAGAGCGAGTGACCGGTAGGCAGAGGAGTGGACTGAGGCGAGGAGTACGTGAAGCCAAAGCGCTGGAGAACCTGCTGCACCATGTGTGACTGAGTCAAGGTGATGGTGCGCCGTGCTCTGTCCCGGGTGATCCGCAAGCCAAGATAGCTTGTCAGCTCACCCAGGTCTGTGCACGTGTGTCTCCTCTGCAGCTCCGACTTCACGTAGGCGAGTCCTGCAGTGTCAGCAGTGGCAAAGACCAAGTCGTCGACGTACACGAGGATGTAGAACGGCGGCAGCGAAGTGTCGGTGCGCAGGAACAGCGACGGGTCAGCTGTAGAAGGCGCGAACCCAAGAGCCGCAAGTGTAGTCCTCAGTGTGTCGTGCCACTCACGCGGTGCCTGGCGGAGACCGTAGACCGGCCGCTGAAGCCTCCACTGGGTACCAGGAAGAAACGACCCAGTGAAGCCAGGTGGGCGGCGCAGCCAGATCTCCTCGTGCAGGCTGCCCTGCAAGAAAGCAGTGCTGAAGTCAAGTGAGTGAAGCTCGTAGTCGCGGTGAGCGGCTATGTGCAGCAGCACCCGAAGAGTAGTCATCTTCGGGGTGGGGGAGAAGGTCTGGAAGAAGTCAACTCCCTCTCGCTGACTGAAGCCTCGAGCCACGTAACGTGCCTTGAAGACAGGCGGAGAACCCGGCGGCCGCTTCACCCTGAAAATCCACATGCCACTGACGATGTTCGCCCCAGGAGGGGGAACCTCATCGACGTAGGTGCGTGTGGACTTCCAGGAAGCCATCTCTGCGTCCATGGCTGTCTGCCACTGAGAGGAGTAGGGACCTGCCATCGCCTCTGCGTAAGAGCGCGGGGTCGGGATGTCTGGTGCATCCGGGTCTCCCTCAGGGGCAACTAGCAAGGACACAAGACGGGGCAAAGCAGCAGCAAGACACTGGAACTCCTCCTGTCTGTCCTCAAGGACGTCCGTGCCAAGAGCACACTCACCTCCGACGGACGGAGGACAGACAGACTCAGACTCAGACTCAGCAACAAGGCTAGCAGCGTAGTCTAGACGACAGGCAGCAGCAAAGTCAACTAACTCAGCGACCAGAGCAGACGCAGTCGAGGACTCAAAGGTAGGGTCAGTGACAACAATGGCGAGGAGACGCGTGACAGTAGGGTGCTCAGCACGGTACCGGTCAGACTCAGGGTCCGGAACGCGAGGCAAAGAAGACGCGGGAGGAGACGGTAGAGGCTCAGCACCCCGAGCAGGACGAGAGTCAACAGCTACCTCGACAGGCTCACCCGGGTCTACCTGGGACACACCTGAGGGAGCGGCACCCTGAGGGGGGAGGGGGTCTGGTACCTCAGCACCTGGAGCGAGGAAGAGAGGCGGAGGGGGGAGCGGGGCAGTGCGGTAGGGGAAGAGGCGGTAGTAGGGGACGGACTCGTCAAAAGTGACGTCCTGAGAGGCCAGGACACGCCGCGAGGTGGGGTGGTAGAACTGCCAGCCAGGGGCGTCCGGGACAAAGCCAAGGAAGACGCAGGGGACAGCGCGACGGGAGAGCTTGTCCGCGGACGTGTCGCGGACAAAAGCTCGGGATCCCCAGACCTGAAAACGCGACGCATCGCCAGCCTCTCCCGTCCAACGCAGTGTCGGAGAAGTCTCGGGCAAGGAGACACGGGGCCAGAGGTTGAGCTGATGCGCAGCGTATCGGACTGCAAACGGCCACAGAAAATGGGGGGCAGCCGCATGGCTCAAGGAGGTACGAGCGACCTCCATGACCAGACCAATGCGGCGCTCAGCAACCCCATTCTGCTGTGGAGAGTCCGGAAGCGTGTACGACTGCTCAATGCCCTCCTGCTGACAGAAGGCCTCTTATAGGCCAAAGGAGAACTCCCCACCTCTGTCAGAGTGCAGACGCAGGACAGGGAAGTCGGAGCGGAAACGCTCACGGAGCTGGAGACGAGATCTGCGGATCCAAGGGATCAAGACATCAGGGACGTCACCCTTGGCGCGCAAGGGGAAGACCGTGGTGTAGCGCGAGAAGTCGTCAACAACAATCAGGAAGTACCTCTCCTGACCCTGACCACGGACGCGGGCTGGGCCCCACACGTCCATGTGGAGCGTCTGCAAGGGGGCAGTCGTCGGGGGAAAGGAGGAGGAGTGAGGAGCGGCGCGCTGCCGTCCCTCGACACAGGGAATACAGGGAGGAGCAGGCGAGTCGGGAAGGGGAGGGAGCACCCTGGGAAGACCAGCAACAAGGTCCCGCTGGTGCATGGCCCGAAGGCGCTGCACAGACGGGTGACCAAGGCGGTGGTGCCAAAGGACAGTCTCATGTGCCAGAGAGCGACACGAGCAGGGGGCTGACAGCTGACCTGGCGCAGACGCAGACGCAGCTACCTGAGGGGACACAGTGGTCAGTGTGTAAAGGTCCGACCCCGGCTCCCGAGTGAAGGTAGCCAGGTGGCGACCCGTCCGAGCACACGTGCAGTGTGTCACGCGCTCGTAGGCAGGGGTGAACTGGTGAACACCCCCGTCCTGGAGCGCACTACCTGCCACCAAGTTCGTAGAGAACGAGGGGAGGTAGAGACCTGACAGCGTGCCGGACGGGACCGCCGGACAAGGAAGGACAGTGGAGGAGGTCGCAATGACCGGACCCCCAGAGGGGTCAGCAAGGGAGACAGCAACTGGCCGAGCGAGGGGCTCAAGGACAGTGCGGTCACGAAAGAAAGAGCGAGAAGCACCTGAGTCCAGTGTGAAGGTGTGCAGTGCTGCAGTCGACTCAGTACCAGGGGGCACAGACGCACTAGCACCTAGGGCAGCAGCCTCACCAGGACCTGCGGGAGCGGACGCACTAGCACCTAGGGCGGCAGCCGGACTGGCCTGAATGCCCGGGTCGGGCGGAACACGCAAGTACTGAGCACCCTCTCCACTAATAGACATCGCATACATGGCAGTGAGAATAGCATCAAAGTCTAAAGCCCAAATATCAACACCCCTCTTTTCCAGCTCAGCCCAGCGCGGCAGCTCAGTGGCAGTAGGAAACTGGGTGCGCCACGCGTCAGTAAGGCGGACGAAGCAGCGCTGCGTGGGGTGCGGCCTCCCACACTGCTGGCCGCTGCGGTCACCTGTGCGAATGACGTACGTGCAGGTAAAGCCACGCTGCGCATACCACTCACGGGCGGCCTGAAGCGTCGGGGCGGGCTGCTGACTCTGCCCTCCGCCAGTGCCCCCACGACCACCACCCCCTCCGCCTCCGCCCCGGCCACCTCCACCCCTGCCGCCACCACGACCACCTCCGCCTCCGCTGCCGCCTCCGCCCCTGCCACCACTCCCGCCGCTGCTGTCGCCTCCCCCACTACCGCCACTAGCCTCCTCAGCCGCGCCTCCACTCCCACCGCCTCCACCCCCACCTCCTCCGCCGCCACCCCCGCCCCTGCCCCCTTTGCCCCTGCGGCGCCCGCTCGAAGCAGACGCGGTCCCGACCTTCTCAGCACCAAGGAGGTCGACAGCAGCAGCAGAGGCGACAGAGGGGAGGAGGGGGGAAGGGGAACACCCCTCGAAGAACGGGGTGCGGGGGTCGCCACGAGAGGTGCCTACAGCGACGATGCTCGCCTCAGCTGCAAGCAGTTCCTTCTCGAGGAGGGCAACAGTGAGCTCAGTGGGGGAGCGAGAGAGGAAGTGGTCCCTGACTGCGCGCAGAGAGTCAGGGAGGCGGGTGACGATGTGGTAGAGAGTGATCCAGAGCGGGGGGGGGTTGCTAGTGAGAAACTCGGCAGGCATAGCAGCGCGAAAGCGGGCCTCACTAGTCTTAAGGTGGGTGATGAGGTCTGCGACAGTGTGAAAGGAGGCTAGGTCGGGGAACAGGTAGGGAAGAGTGAGGCGGCCTAGCGTAGCAGAAGCGGGTGAGGAGTAACGGGCAACTACAGCGGTGTAGAGGTCCCTAGCAGTCTTGCACTGGCCAAAGTGCTCGCGCTCATCTAACGGCAGGGAGTTGCGGATGGCAAAGCGAGCGTGGGCGTCACGAGTCTGCCACTGGGAGCGGGTAGTGCTGTCAGCATCAGTAGCAGGGGCAGGAGCATGGCCGAGGGCGTGGTCATACAGTGAGATGTCCTCCTTGGCAGTGAGCTGTAGGAAAAGGTGCAGGTCATCGAGCCAGGTGTCAAACTTCACTGGGCGGCCCTCAGCATCGAAAGCAAGTACGGGAGGACTGGCCATAGTGGTAGCCGTAGTAGCAGTAGGAGCAGTAGCAGTAGCAGTAGGATCAACAGGGCTGCTAGAACGGTCGACGCGGCTCGGTCGGGCGGCGCGGCGGCTCAGTTCAGGTTGCGCGGCTGCGCGAAGCCGTGGGGCCGGTAAGCGGGGCGCAGTGGGGTCGAGGGACCGTGTGGTGGCGGACGACGGGTCCGCGGGGCCTCTAAGCGGGGCGCGCGCGGGGTCGACGGGGCCAGCGGGGCCTCTAAGCGGGGCGCGCGCGGGGTCGACGGGGCCAAACGGGGCCGTAAGCGGGGCGCGCGCGGGTCGACGGGGCCAAACGGGGCCACTAAGCGGGGCGCGAAGGGGTCGACGGGGCCAAACGGGGCCGTAAGCGGGGCGCGCGCGGGTCGACGGGGCCAAACGGGGCCGTAAGCGGGGCGCGCGTAGGTCGACGGGGCCAAACGGGGCCTCTAAGCGGGGTGCGGGCGGGTCGACGGGGCCAAACGGGGCCGTAAGCGGGGCGCGCGCGGGTCGACGGGGCTAAGCGGGGCCACTAAGCGGGCCGCGGGCGGGTCGACGGGGCCAAACGGGGCCTTAAGCGGGGCGCGCACGGGTCGACGGGGCCTCTAAGGCGCGACGCGCGAGTCACTAAGGGGCGGCGCGCGGGGTCGACGGGGCCTTAAGGGGCCGTACACGAGGGCGCACGAGGGCGCTGAGGGGGAGGCGCTAACGCGACGCTCCGACAGTAGATAGGTAGGTAGGTAGTCAGTGGTGGGCCCTAAGAACGGTCCTAGCGAAGGACCTGCTCTGAAACCATGTTAACAAGAAGAGACTGGAATGAATGAACTAACAGAGAAATCAGTACAAATAGCAAACCCTAGAATTGTGTACCCCATATAGGCTAACCCACCCATTAGCCTAACAAACCCAACATATATAATGTTTGACAACATTCACTCTTGCATGCTATAAGAACCTTGCTTGTATTTGACAATATTAACAAATTGGTAACTTCTTTGCCTATTTCGCAAACACTTCCTTTGCCAAAGTCTTCCGTCGCGTTTCATCCTCGCCGGTATTAGATCCTTCGCGGGGAGCGACTTCGAACAAGTGACCGTCGACGACGAAACTTCGACGTCATTATTCCGCGGTGCTGACTTGCAAACTTGGAGACGTCGAGCCAACATGGACGAGCCCTTGAACGCCTTTCCCTACAGCATGGGCAACACGCTTGCTGAACTCAAGCGCCAACTTGAAGAGTTGACGCTGAGAAATTGTCAAGTACGAGCTGAGATGCAACAGCTTCGTAATTTGGCTTCTAACCCCCATGGCCTTGCCGCACCAACTCCTGCACCCACCACGTCGACTGGCGTAGAAGCGCTGCCGGAACGCCGAAGCCGCCGAAGCCCGAGTTGTTTGACCCAAGTCAACGCGACACGAACATGCGGACATGGCTCTTCATGCTCAACAACTACTTTGACACAAGCGGGGTGGAAGAGGCGAATGTGCGGCAGCAGAACGAGTATGCCGTAACGCTGCCAAGGGGCCCGGCCTTGGAGTGGTGGCGCCAACTTACGCAAACTATTGTACGTTGGGCTCAGTTAGATGGGCATTTACAGGGCGTGGAGCATGCGGCTGCAAATTTGAGGTTAGAGAGTCTAGCTTTGGGTGTTACCATCATTCTAACGACATGGGAAGGTTTTGAAGCATCTGTAGCACTCCCCAAAGCGCCAATGGTGACTTCGCTATTGGTCCAGTTAGGAATGGTTACTCCTCGGTCTCCCCACCCCCCAGTTTCTTTCTACCCTGCAATTGCCGATCCTCCTGTGTCTGCTTCTTGTTCTATTGTTGCAGGTCCAGTATCTCCACGAAGGCCTTTCCCTGCAGCATGGGCAACAGTAAACTGACGATCATTATTTGGACTTGGTGTAACTGGGTTGATCGGCGCGATTGACGGGTACTCGATTGTGTCGTAATAGAGAATGTCTCTGAGACGTGCCATGCAAGTGAGTATTGATCCCTTGCCCTTGTCCTTGGATAAGATGCGAGCAAGAGTCTGAGAGGTGCTTGCGACGGAGGGTGGTGGCATTGTCGTCGTTGCGGCTGGAGTTAAAGAAGGCGCCAAAGTTTGTTGAGTGTTCTTGCGAATCTCTCTAGCAGCCTTCCGCTTGTAGCACCAGTCTATGGGTGGCCATGTTTCTTGCAGTATTACCAGAAAAAACCCTTTTCTTTCCGTGCTGCTCCCCTTCAATTGCTCCAACATAAAGAACTAACTTCTCTCTCTTGTTGTTCTTTACGTTATACAGGTCGATTCCTTCCTCGGAGAGAAGTGTGGCGCAGAGGGCGGAATCAGAGATGGTTGCTCGACTGCGGAGCAACGATTGACACTGCCGCCATTCTGGTCCTAGTCTGAAGAGTACTATCAAAACGAACATATCGTCATGGTCGTTTCTGCCACATTTCTTGAACAAGTCGTGCATGTTTCGGCATCGATTAATATACGGTCCCACTTTCTCCCCTTGAAGCATTTTTACTTGGCTGAGCAGGCGACTCATGGTTACAGAATCCGTTGCCATGTATGAATTGCGCATGTGCTCTCCGAAACAGGGGAGAGGTTTCGGAGGAGAGCAGTGTATGCGAGAAGGGACTTGTAGTTGTACTGGTTCTTCTCATGAAGAGTTCCTTCTGCCGAAAAAAGAAGTAAGCTTCCGTTGTAATACATCCAGGTCTGCGCGGTGGTTGCGAGGAGCTCGAACTCGAAGCTCCATGTGTAGAAACATTTTCCGTCAAAAGGTGTTGAATGCGGAGAGTCACTCTACAACGGTGGTGAGTGAGACTACGGGGGAGTGGCACGAAATACTAGGAGTGATCGTAGCTTTGCTTAGTTCCTTAGTGCTTGCACATTCACGGGAGAAGTTGGCAAGAGTTTCACTAGCAAAGTTGGAATTACAGAATGAATAGAACAAGCAATGACAGAATGACTCATAGCAACTCTGGAACTAGCCTGGTCGGCCGCCAGCACTACAAGGTCGACCGCATGCCAGCGTTGCGGCACCAGCACTGCAGAAGAGCGACCTGCCAGCAGAGCAGGCCGACGGCGGGCCAACGCTGCAGCAGAGCGGCTGTCCAGCGTTGCCTCGTAGAAGACAGCAGTGCGCACGCTCGCAGGTGTGCGCAGACGATTGGCCCGACTTGCATTGCTGTGCATCCGTCGGCTGTTGTCTGCGCCTGACGAGCCACATCGACTTCGGGATACCAGCCCGAAGTCGCCTTCGTCATCGCGACCTCGACGACGTTCGCGTGCCTCCGCAGAACTCGCCGAGCAGGTTACCTGGTCGACCTGGACACCACCAGGTGCTCCGGTCGACCACCAGGTGCTCCAGTCGACCACCAGGTCCTCCGGTCGATCACCAGGTCCCCCGGTTGACCACCAGGTGCCTCTGGTCGACCACGAGGGCCTCTAGTCGACCACCAAGGGCCCCTGGTCGACCACAACTCCTGTCGAGCTGCCCCCTGGTCGACGGACCCCTTCCGTCGACCAGAACTCTTAGCTGATGTCGCCGAGCTTCCCTCGTCGACCGTTGCTCACATGTCAGGTCGACGGACTGCTCCGTCGACCTCCCCGTCGAATTGGCATTCCTGGTCGACAGCCCACCCGTTGCCCAGCCCAGTCAGCTGCGCCCGTCGAGCACCCCTGGTCGACGGAAACCCCATAGTGACGCCCTGCAGCTCGACGAAGCCCGTCGAGCAGCTCCCTCACTGCGAACGGTCGGCTGCCTTTCCCGTACATCTGACCAGGTTGTCGGCGTTGCCCAAGCGAGGGCGGGGCCAACACTACACTCGTGTTAACATTGAAGTCTTCAGCTTTGATGTTAGGACGAATTGTTTGCATGGTTGCAATTGTCTCCGACTGTGTGTGTTTTTGGCGTCGTGCGCAAGAGCTAAAGCTTGATGGTTGTCAAATGTAAATGACATCTCGAAGTTGAGCCGACAGTCTTATCTGGGGAGAGGTAGTCCAGCAACTCCTCTTGCATAGCTGAAGCCATCGATGCTCATTGCTTGATGGCTCTCAAGAGCGTTGATGCGAGCTACTAACGAGCTGCTCAACGAAGGCGGCGCTGACAGAGGTCACCGCTGATGGTGCATTAGTTGTTGCTAGTGGTGGGCCCAAAGAGTCTGCACTGGCTTTCCCTTCAGGAGCCATAGTGATGCGGAATTGTTACAGGTATTTATAAAGTATATATTATTAGAAAGGTTGTTATAGGAAGAACATGGACTTAGCAGATCTTATAATCCACTCCAGCTTTCATACTATATTGATATAATAGAAACCGTAGTGGATTAGGAAGTTTGCTAATTTTAGAGAAGACTATAGAAGTCTTTTCTGTGACCTTGATGATAAAGTATTTCAGGAGAAAAAGATGATTAAGATAGAGATACAAAAAGAATTGATTAGCAAATCTAGCTAGCCATGTACTCTGAGGGGTACATTCCCTTATTAACTGTATTGCATTGCCACAGTAACTGCGACTATTGCTATGCTCGGGAGTTACCATGTTGAATCGCTTGACCTCTGATGCGGTTGTTGGACTGTCAACAGTCGCGACCGTTGACCACCTGCGACTGTTGACCTTCAAGTGACTCTCGAGTTGCCGCGTGCTACGAGCCTAACGCGGTAGTACAGGTACGCTTGCCTCGTTATGAAGCGATGCGTAAGAGCAAACCTTCGGGGATGTTATAATAACCGTTGGTTATTCCAACTGCCGAAAGGCACATTCCCAACCAGCCCCCAACCCTGTGCAAACTGCAGGTGTAGTTTGGCGATGGAAAGACTTAGTTGGGAGGGCAGAACTGTGAGATGCGTGCTTTAATAATCAACAGGCTTGAATAGTGACACTGTTATGAATGAACTTGCAAAGTGCGCAGATTAACGTATAACAAGAATACCAATTGCTGAATGATGATAGAATGAAAGTACTAAGACTTAATAGGGGGAAACCTAGCTAAGCGAAGAGGTCAGGAAAGGGTATGGCTTGCGAAAGGTTGCGATTGGTGCGGAGGCGACCAGGGCCCCAGATTCGTTTGAGGCCATGCTTTCTGGTCAGTGTTGATTAACAAAAAAAAAAAAAAAAAAAAACCTTTTCGACAGCCTCCTTATGAGAAAAAAAAACCTGAAATATCTGTCAGAATCACTAGGCAAGAATGATTGAACTAGCAGAAGTTTGGGTACAAATATGAAACCCTAGTTGGGGTTGTACCCCATATTGGCTACCCCACTACAGCCTACAAGCATAATACAGTTTAACACACCCCCATAGGCAAAGTGGGGGAGAACAAAGGGTCACAAGACCAGTCCAGCAAAGCAAAGCAAAGCCCAGGGTGGATCACAACGTCACCACACTCCGAGCACAAGTAAAGGCCACAAGGCCAGTTCACATGCAGTGCTAGATATAGTACAAGACAAGCAACACAGTGATCAAAACCTAGCAAGCAAGCAACAAGATATATATAAAGTACAGTACAAAGAATGTCAAGCAGTGAGCAAGTGAGGAAACGTGGACACAAGGCCTAAAGAAGTACAGTGCCGCTGATGATCACTAGGCGGGAGCGCCTTGGTGAAGATATCAGCAGTGTTGGCCTTCGAGTCCACGTACACAAGCCGAAGCTGACCGCGCTGCTGAAGCTCTCGAGCAAGAAAGTAGCGAAGAGCAATGTGCTTCGTCCTGTGCTCCAGTCTGTGCTCCTGACACAAGGCAAGAGCCGCCTTGTTGTCACCGTACAGAACTGGAGGAGAACTAGGCCGCTCTCCCAAGTCAGTCAGCAGGTAGGTGAGCCAGCGTAACTCCTGTGCAGCCATGGCTGTGGCGTAGATCTCAGCCTCACAACTAGAGCCGAGAACAGAGGAAGAGCGGGTGGACCGCCACGAGACAGAACCAGAGCCAAGGCTGAAGGTGTAACCCTGCGACGACCGCTGCGTAGCCAGGTCGTCCACCCAAGAGGCGTCCGAGTGACCAGTGAGGACAACTCTGTCGCGTCCTCCAAGCACCAGCCCCATGCCTGATGTACTGCACAGGTAACGCAGCACCCTCTTAGCAGCCTCCCAGTGCTCTCGCCTGTGTCTCCCAGGCGCAACGTAACGAGCAAGGATGCTAAGAGGGTACGCGAGGTCAGGTCGCGTGCAAGTCATCAGGTACATGAGGCAGCCTACAAGCTCTGGGTACGGGCCACTCGGCTCTACGGACTCGTCCGAAGGTGGAGCTGAGAGCGAGTGGCTGGTAGCCAGAGGTGTGGCCTGTGGTGAGGAGAACTGGAAGCCGAAGCGCTGAAGGACCTGCTGCACCATGTGTGACTGAGTCAGGGTGATGGTGCGGCGAGCTCTGTCCCGGGTGATCTGCAAGCCAAGGTAGCTACGCAGTTCACCCAGGTCAGTGCAGGTGTGTCTCTTCTGCAGCTCCGACTTCACACGAGCGAGTGCCTCAGTGTCAGCAGTAGCAAAGACCAAGTCGTCGACGTACACGAGGATGTAGAACGGCGGCAGCGACGTGTCTGTGCGCAGAAACAGCGACGGGTCAGCAGTAGACGGCGCGAACCCAAGAGCCGCAAGAGTAGTCCTCAGTGTGTCGTGCCACTCACGTGGCGCCTGGCGGAGACCGTAGACTGGCCGGCGGAGACTCCACTGGGTACCAGGGGGAAACGACCCAGTAAAGCCAGGTGGGCGGCGCAGCCAGATCTCCTCGTGCAGGCTGCCCTGCAGGAACGCTGTGCTGAAGTCAAGAGAGTGAAGCTCGTAGTCACGCTGAGCAGCAACGTGCAGCAGAACCCGAAGAGTGGTCATCTTCGGGGTGGGGGAGAAGGTCTGGAAGAAGTCGACCCCCTGACGCTGACTGAAGCCTCTAGCAACGTAACGAGCCTTGAAGACAGGCGGAGAACCTGGCGGCCGCTTCACCCTGAAAATCCACATGCCATCGACGATGTTCGCCCCAGGAGGGGGAACCTCGTCGACGTAGGTGCCTGTGGACTTCCAGGATGCCATCTCTGCGTCCATGGCTGTCTGCCACTGAGAGGAGTAGGGACCCGAGATCGCCTCTGCGTAGGTGCGCGGAGTGGGGATGTCTAGTGCATCCGGGTCTCCCTCAGGGGCAAGCAACCAGGCCACGAGATGAGGTACAGCAGCCGCAAGAGAGTCAAAGTCCTCCTGCCTGTCCTCAAGGACGTCCGTGCCAAGAGCACACTCACCCCCGACGGACGGAGGACAGACAGACGCAGACTCTGACTCAGCGACAAGGCTAGCAGCGTAGTCTAGACGACAGGCAGCAGCAAAGTCAACCAACTCAGCGACCAGAGCAGACGCAGCCGAGGACTCAAAGGTGGGGTCAGTGACAACAGTAGCGAGGAGACGCGTGACTGTAGGGTGCTCAGCGCGATACCGGTCAGACTCAGGGTCCGGAACGGCAGGCAAAGAGGACGCAGGAGGAGACGGTAGAGGGACACGCCGAGGAGCAGTAGAGGGACGCAGAGTCATGTAGTGAGTGCCTGGGACAGGAGGAGGACGCTCACGACGGACACGACTACCAGTGCGAGCAGGACGAACAGGCGACGCAGGACGAGACTCAGGCTCACGACGCTCTGTAAGACCTCCTGTGGGACCAGTATAAGGAGAGGGAGCAGGGAGAGGCGAGGCAGGCGGTAACTGTGACTGCGGCTGGACAGGCGGAGGACACTCTACGGAGGGAGGAGGACAAGGAGGAGGAGCCTGCCCAAGAACCTGCTGAAGGAGCGGTACGAAGTACGGTCGCGGCCGCGCAGCGTCTCCAGAAGCAGAAGGGACTCCAGCGGCCGGGTCCTCAGCACCAGTAGGAGCTCCAGCGTCCGGGTCCACAGCACCAGCAGCAGCTCCACCGGCCGGGTCCTCAGCTCCAGCAGCAGCTCCACCGTCCGACTCCTCAGCACCAGTAGCAGCTCCACCAGGTGGGTCCGCAGCACCAGCAGCAGCGCCACCCCCAGAGTCGGCAGCTCCAACTCCGCTAGCACCGCCAGCGCCAGAGTCCCCAGCTCCAGCAGCTCCAGTCGCAGTGCTCCCAGAACAGCCAGTCCCGGCAGCTCCAGTACCCCCAGTACGAGCACCCCCAGGACGAGCAGCTCCAGCACCCCAAACTCCAGCCGAGCCACTAGGACGGCGAAAGCGGCGGACGTACCAGTCGCGAAGCTGCTGCGGTGTGAGAGACTGCTCAGCACCCCGAACCGGAGCACCCCCAGACGCAGTAACCCGAGGCTCCGTAGGCTCAGTAGCAGCACCCCCAGGCTCAGTACCCGCAGGCTCAGTACCCGCAGGCTCAGCACCCCCAGTCGCAGCACCCCCAGGCGGCAAACTCTCAGGCACAGTACCCTCAGCTCCAGCACCCGCAGTCCCAGCACTCCCAGGCCCCGCACCCGCAGGCTCAGCACCCCCAGGCGCAGCACCCCCAGGCTCAGCACTCCCAGCAGCACCACCCGCAGCAGCACCTGAGTCACCTGTGACCTCGACAGGCTCAGCGACGGGAGGAGGGTCTACCTGAGAGACACCTGAAGGAGCAGGACCCTGAGGGGGAAGGGGGTCTACCGGAGGGGGACCAGGAGCAAGGAAAAGCGGCGGGGGAGGGAGGGGGGCAGTGCGGTAGGGGAAGAGACGGTAAAAAGGGACCGACTCGTCAAAGGTGACATCCTGAGAGGCGAAGACCCGGCGCGAGGTGGGGTGGTAAAACTGCCAGCCAGGCGCGTCAGGGACAAAGCCAAGGAAGACACAGGGAAGCGTGCGGGAGGAGAGCTTGTCCGCGGACGTATCGCGGACAAGGGCACGAGCACCCCACACCCGGAAGCGCGACGCATCGCCAACCTCCCCCGTCCAACGCAGTGTGGGCGAGGTCTCCGGCAAGGAGACACGGGGCCAGAGGTTGAGCTGATGCGCGGCGTACCGGACAGCAAACGGCCACAGAAAATGGGGAGCCGCCGCGTGGACCAAGGAGGTACGAGCGACCTCCATGACCAGGCCAATGCGGCGCTCAGCAACCCCATTCTGCTGTGGGGAGTCCGGAAGCGTGAAGGTCTGCTCGATGCCCTCCGCCTGACAGAAGGTCCTCAGGAGATCGGAGGAAAACTCACCACCTCTGTCAGAGTGTAGACGCAGGACAGGAAGATCCGTCCGGAAACGGCGGCGGAGCTGGAGACGAACCGTGCGGATCCAAGGGATCAGAACAGCAGGGACCTCACCCTTGGTGCGCAAGGGGAAGACCGTGGTGTAACGCGAGTAGTCGTCGACAACCAGCAAAAAGTACCGCTCACCGCCCTGACCACGAACGCGGGCTGGGCCCCACACGTCCAGGTGGAGGGTCTCCAGAGGAGCCTCTGTCGGGGGGAACGAGGAGGAGTGAGGAGCGGCGCGCTGCCGCCCCTCGACGCAAGGAAGGCAAGGCGGCGCAGGCGAGGCAGGGAGGGGAGGGAGGGACCTGGGAAGACCGGACACAAGGAGGCGACGGTGCATGCCACGAAGGCGTGGCAAGGAGGGGTGACCCAGGCGGTGGTGCCAGAGAAGAGTCTGGTGCGACAGGGAACGACACTCACAGGCGTGGGCCACCAGACCTGACGCAGACACCTGACCGACAGCAGCTACCTGGGGAGACGCAGTGGTCAGTGTGTAGAGACTCGACCCCGGCCGACGGGTGAACGTAGCCAGGTGACGGCCAGTCCTGGAGCACGTGCAGATCGCCACACGCTGTCCGCCAGGGGTAAAGGTGTCAACCCACTGATCCTGGAGGACAGCGTTGCTCACCAGGTTCGTCGAGAACGAGGGGAGGTGGAAACCCGACAACGAGCCAGACGGAACCGCCGGACAAGGGAGGACAGTGGTGGACTGGGCAAGGACTGGGCCCCCAGAGGGGTCAGCCAAGGAGACTGGGACCGGTGCAGGAAGCGGTGTGAGCTCAGTACTGTCACGAAAGAAGCAACGGGAAGCACCTGAGTCAAGGGTGAAGGTGTGACAGGCCTCAGCCGGTGCGGTACCTGAGAGAGGAGTCTGTGTGGGTGCTGTACCTGAGAGAGCAGACTCGAAACCAGCCGGGACAGCACTGGGGGGAGCAAGTACAGGGGGCACCATACCAGAGAGAGCAGACTCACTAGTACCCAGGGCAGCGGGCTCTATACCTGGGTCAGGCGGCACACACAAGTAACAGTCTCCCTCGGCACTAACAGTCAATGCATACATGGCAGCAATAATAGCATCATAGTCAAGAGCAAAGACATCAACACCAGCCCTCATGAGCTCAGCCCAGCGGGGGCGCTCAACATCCGCACCCATCTCCTCACGCCAAGCGTCGTCAAGGCGGGAGAAGCAGCGGTACGGGGTGTGGAACCTCCCACACGTCTGTCCCTTGCGGTCACCTGTGCGAATGACATAAGAACAGCGGGCACTGGCCCCCGACGTCCCACGCTGAGCAAGCCACTCACGAAGCTGCTGGGTCGTCTGGGGACGCTGCTGCTGCTGGGAGCTCTGGCCCGAGCCAGTGCCTCCACTCCGACCTCCGCCGCCACCACTACCACCGCTCCGACCGGCACCGCCACCACCGCCACCACCGCCACCGCCGCCACCGCCGCCGCCGCCACTACTGCCACTGCTTCCTCCGCCGCCCCCGTCTCCACCACCGACCCCACTCCCACCAGCGCTCCCGCCACCGCTCCCTCCAGCACCGCCTCCCCCCCCACCTCCCCCACCTCCTCCCCCCCCAGCGCCACCACCACCACTTTTGCCCCCCTTGCCCTTGCCGGTGCGGCGCCTCCCACCAGGAGTAGAAGCAGCGCCAACAGACTCAGCACCAAGGAAGTCAACAGCAGCAGCAGCAGCGTAGGAGGGAGCGAGGGGAGAGGGAGAACACCCCTCAAAGATGGGGGTGCGAGGAGCGCCACGAGCAGCACCGACAGCTACAATGCTCTTTTCGGCCGCGAGCAGGTGCTCCTCTAGGAGGGCGACTGTGAGCTCAGTGGGACAGCGAGCAAGGAAGTGGTCTCGAACTGAGCGGAGGGTGTCAGGGAGACGGGTGACTATGAAGTGGAGTGTCCAGTACAGTGGAGGGGGGTTCTTAGCGCAGAACTCGGTGGGAAGGGCGGCACGCAGGCGAGCATCACTAGTGCGAAGGTGGGTGATAAGATCGGCGACTGTAGTAAAGGTGGACAGATCGGGGAACAGGTACGGCAGCATGAGGCGGCTAAGCTCGGCTGTGGCAGGCGAGGAGTAGCGAGCGACGACAGCGTCGTACAGGGCCTTAGCGGATTTGCAGTCGCCAAAATGCTCTAGCTCAGCTAACGGCAGGTGACTGCGAATGGCTAGGCGAGCAGCTGCGTCACGAGTCTGCCAGTGGGAACGAACACTAAGCTCAGCTGTGGCAGGAGGGGCAGGCGCAGCACCAGACGCGTAATCATAGAGCGACACATGCTCCTTGCTATCGCTCAGGAGGAACAGCTGCAGGTCATCTAGCCAAGCGGTGAACCGCACAGGGCGGCCCTCAGCATCGAACGACAGCACGCGGATGGAAGCCATAGCGACAGTGTGACAGAGTAACGCAAGCTGCCGCAGCAGGGGAAGGCGACTGTGCACGGATAGAGAGCAGCGGGCGAGGCTGGCGCTACGGGCAGGCGGCGCTGCAAGCGGTCAGCGCGACGGGAGGGCGACGCTGCGAGCGGGCAGCGCGGCGGGCGGGCGGGCAGGCGGCGCTGCAAGCGGGCAGCACGGCGGGCGGGCGACGCTGCGAGGCGGGCGGGCCGCGAAGCGGGCAGCGGGCGGCGGTCTGCGAAGCGGGCCGCGGGGCGAGCGGGCTGCGATGCGGGCGGGCCGCGAAGTGGGCAGCTAGCGGGCGGGCGGGCTGCGAAGTGGGCGGGCCGCGAAGCGGGCAGCGGGGCGAGCGGGCTGCGAGGCGGGCGGGCCGCGAAGCGGGCAGCGAGCGGGCGGGCGGGCTGCGAAGCGGGCGGGCCGCGAAGCGGGCAGCGAGCGAGCGGGCTGCGAAGCGGGCGGGCCGCGAAGCGGGCAGCGAGCGGGCGGGCTGCGTAGTGAGCGGGCCGCGAAGCGGGCAGCGAGCGGGCGGGCGGGCTGCGAGCGGGCGGCTCGGCGAGGGGCGCGCGAGGGCGCTAGTGAGGGGCGCGCGAGGGCGCTAGCAAGGGGCGCGCGAGGGCGCTAACGAAGGGGCGCGCGAGGGCGCTAACGAAGGGGCGCGCGAGGGCGCTAACGAGGGTGCGCGCGAGGGCGCTAACGAGGGGCGCGCGAGGGCGCTAACGTGGGCGCACGAGGGCGCTACGAGGCTAGGGCACGGGGTAGCGTGGTAACCGCATGCGAGCGGTGGTGGGCCCTTAAAAAAAAAACGGTCGGTAGGTCCTAGGGACCTCCTGCTCTGAATACCATGTCAGAATCACTAGGCAAGAATGATTGAACTAGCAGAAGTTTGGGTACAAATATGAAACCCTAGTTGGGGTTGTACCCCATATTGGCTACCCCACTACAGCCTACAAGCATAATACAGTTTAACAATATCAATGTAGGCTAAAAAAAAAAAAAAAAACTTTATGGTACGTACATTTTTTTAAACCTCTGTAACCAGAACCCTAAACTGTTACATTATATGTTGTGTTTGACTAGGGAAGGCAATAAAATTACTTAAAATGAATCAAGTACAGCAAACAGTCTAGATTATAGATACCCCCTACCACATCTCATCCTCGTCATTATCACCACCATCTCCCTCAGCCTCTACATCTAGGTCTATTAGGTTGGCCTGATCTCCACCTGCCTCCTCCTTCCCTCTCCGCCGCCTATCCGTCTCCTGCTTGGCTATGTTGCATGTGTTGAACGACTTCCGCTTCTTGTAGTTGCGCCAAACCTCCACTATCTTGTCTCAGTTAAGAACGTAACGGAGTAGCGACATGCACATCAAGTTGCTGAGCCGAGCATCCTTGAGGCTGCCTCGTTGCACGATTCCGTCGCTGTCGGCGGTGCCTTGGTCTGGAACGAAGTCGAGGACGAAGACGTTGTTCTTCAACACTGCCTTCCCGATGTAAAGTCCGCCTCTCCCGTGGTACAGCTTGAACTCTTGCGTGGTGCTGTCTGCTTCGAGGTGAATGCCTTTTGCCATTAGTTGACTGACACTCAGTAAGTTGTAGCCGAGTCCTTCTGCGATCAAAACTTTTGACACTGCAGTATAACGTTGGTCTCCCGTGAGTGAAGTTGAACTACGCCTTGTCGTCGTGTGCGCAGGTTTTGATTGTTGGCGACGGTGATGACAACCTCGCGTCGAAGTTGATGTTCCCGTTGAACGAAGCGACCCGAGGAGCACATGTGCTGTCCGCAGCAACTGTCCAAGAACCAGGTGTCCTTCCCGGATGGCTCGCTTTGGGCGATGGCTGCGTACGTCGGGTTCGGCTCCAGCGTCTCGCGGCGAGGAGTACATTCGTCAGGCAGTTCTTCCGGTGAGTAGTGTGGTGGTGATTCGGTGATGCAGGAGTCGGTCAGTTTTGCCATACAACTGACGATGTTTCTTGTTCCTTGCGCAGGTTGTGTCGGCAATGTCGTTGAAGCTTGTACTTGAGTGGTGGGGTGTGTTTGCGTTGAAGCAACTGCTTGAAGGTCGAAGCTGACGCTGCGTTGGTGTTAGCTGCTGCCGGTTTGAGCAGTGTGTACGAGGGTGTCCAGATGTCTTGCAAAGATGACAGAACGGAGGTACGGATTGCTGTCCTTGATACTTGTTCTGCCGATGATTGTTGTTGTTGTAGCGCCGCTGAGTGTGGAAAGCAAACTCGGGTACTGACGTCTTCCTCTTGTGTCGTTCTCCGTGCAGGTCCATGTCTTGCTGCTCGGCGTGAATTTCGGCGCAGAGTGCTGCTTCGGAGATTTTCCCGTGGGCTCTGAGAAGGGCGCGGGTGGAGCGCAAATGAGGACCAAGTCCAGCGATGATGACAGTGATGAATGCCTCTTCTGATATCGCTCCTCCACATCGAAGGAGTCTGTCACGCAGTCCGCGACAACGGCTTATATAAGCCATTCCTTTTTCGCCGGGTTTCATTTCTACTGTTGTCAGCTGTGCCATGAGACGACTCTGATTAACGCTGTCGTTTGCTTGATACAGGCCTTTCAGATGGTTGTACGCGAGCTCGGCGGAGTTTCCGTATCCGCGATAAGATCGAATGTTCTGCTGCTCGTTCGGCGTTATGTTGCGTAGTAGTATCGTGTACGCCATCAGCGACTGATATGTGTACTGCTGCTTGTCGTATTGTGTCTCGTTCATTGGATATGGCAGGGACCCGTCAAAGAATTCGAGAATTTGCGCGCCTTCCATCATCAGCTCGAATTCAAATGACCATGTATAATAGTCCTTCCCGTCGAATGGCCTTGACGTTTGTAGTTTCAAGACGTGCGCGGATTGAGATTGAACTTGAAGCGCGTCCAGTCCCTTTTCATGTCCAGGTGAAGACTGCTGATGCGGCATGAAGCTGATGGAGCCGCGCTGGGGCTCGTACGGAGCAAAGGTAGGCTGTTGCTGTTGATTTCCGCGCGCATAGGATGAACCGTCGAGGCTCATCAGTGTAACGTTGTTGTTGTTGTTGTTGCTGTTGTTTGACTGCGCAGGTGCCGCTTGCTGGTGTTGCTCGTAGAAGGACATGAAGGAGAAAAACTTCTCCATCATGCTTGGGTCGAAGCCTGTAGCTAGATTTGCGGGAGTTTCAGTATTCCCTGCTGCTGGTCTTGTTGTCGTGCCCTTCTCTATCTGTAGGCCAGAGGCAGGAGGTGGAGTAGGGGTAGTGCCGGGAGAACCGTTAGAGGAGCTTCTCTCCTTCTGTGTTGCCATGCCTTCTGATGTTGTAGGTGTCTTGGAAGTAGTAGAGTTTGCCATGACAGCTCTCATACCATGTTGGGCTGAGAAAAGCCCTTAGGATCTTTGCAAGGCTAAACTCTGAGTAGGAATGTTGTTGTTTGCGGAAGCGTTTTAATGATAAGTGCTGAACCACCTTGCGCTGGTATGTGAGGGCAAAGTAGATTGATTAAAACAAGGAGATACAAGGTTTTTATAGGAGTACAAGGAATATGAAGAGATGCTACTAATAACCGTTTTACTATTGCTGTTGCAATTAGATATAGTCACGACTCGGGCAACTACTCAGTAGCAAGTCAGTTGTTTGTCCTTGCTGTCGCGCTGTACTTGTCAGGTCAAAGGTCGCTGACCTTTGACTTTTGCGTAACCTCCAGCAATTGCCTTTCTTGTCAACCTCCGATGGTTGACTCGCCGTTGTTGCGTTGTAGTTCGCCTCGATTACAGTTTAACATTTCGACACATAAGAAGCGCTTAACTCACTCATTTCCAACAGGCTCTAGCGGGTTGCATCTTAGAGGGTACACAAATACCCTCGACACTTGTATGCCTCTCTTGACCTAAGGGCGCTTCACCTCGTGCGCGGAAGGCCCAAATTCGAACCGACGTATCAGTTTTACTGTACGAACAGTCTCCCAAGTGATTTCGAACACAAATTCGTACAATGTGCGAATGTGACAACCGCGCATTGCAGGTGACGCCATCGCTATTCGCACACGCGGTCTGTTCGAACACAGCGATGTCGCCCACAAACGAGCGACGTCGCCCACAAACGAGTGACGTCGCCAAACATTGTGTCCCTCGCCTGTGTATTTCCTCGAGCGCTGCGACCACCAAATTCGGAGCCAACTGGATCGCTAGAAGTACATCCAGCCACGAGCCAATCGCATGCACTTCATTCCAAATTTCTTGGTTCCAGTCACAATGTCTCCAGCTGCGCTACTCCTCCTGCTGACCTGGTTGTTTCACGGATTCACTACTCTGTTCGAGGAGCCAACAAACCTCCTCGTGGTAGTCTGGCTATCAGAGCTAGCAGCAGCTGAATTTCGGACTTTAGATTGTCAAAACCAGAGAGAGGTATGGCACGCACGTCTTGAGCATTTCCAACCAGTTCCATTTTATGAATACCTGCGCGTCGACCGGGAGGTGTTCTCTTACCTCGTAGATTCTTACCTTACATGCTTTGCCGGCTCCAGGCTGCACGTCTCTGTCGAATGTCGCGTTGCTTTGGCACTAATCCGTTTCGGGACTGGGGCTACGTATAGCCAGCTAGGACTCGCTCACGGCGTCTCGACATGGCATGCTTATCGTATAACACAGCATTTCATGGCGTTCGTTGTTCAGCATCTAACACCGAATTGGGTGACATGGCCCGACGCAGATGACCTTCCAAGGCTAGCCGAAGAGTTTAGGTTCAAAGGGGGAATACCTGGAGTTGTCGGGGCTTTGGATAGCACATATATTTAATGTAGAGGACTGGGGCGAGACCGCGAGGATTTCAAAAACAGAAAAGGCTTTTATTCAATAATTCTACAGCTCATATGCGATTCTAACGGAATTATTTGGGACTTTTTCGCTGGCTACCCTGGCATCGTCAATGACGATCGCGTCTTCTTTCTCTCTGGCGCCCGCAGCCTTATTGAATCTGGACGACTAGATAACTACTGCTTGGTCTCGGACGCGGCATACGGTCTCCGGGATTACACATTCGTTCCATACCACGCAACCCCTGGAAGTGCGCTGCCACAAGACAAAGACACGTGGAACGTGCAGCAATCACGACAAAGAATGATAATAGAACAAGTTAATGGAAGATTGAAAACGAAATGGCGTCTATTGAACGAACGCATTAAGTGTGAGATGCAGAAGGTGGTGACGCCTGCAAGTTGGCATACGGGTGCTGCTGGGACCAGAGCCACCTCGACATAGGTGGTGGCTCGAAGGCCCCGCAGCCGCACAAGAACATACCGGAGCGGAAGTCGGGGGGTTCACTCCGTGTCTGAGGAGGAGGAGGTTGAAGAACGCGATCTACGCCTCCTTTTTGATCGCCCAACCCGAAGCGAACGTGCGAGCTCACGAGTGAGTTCTTTGAATTCCTGCCAGCGCGTGTCCATGCGATCGTCAAGGTGGCGACGCCATTCATTCTGACGCCCATATGCCGGACCCCTTGATGTCCCTTCCCCCCCATCAGTGGCCGGCGTTACGCCCCAGATCTGGCGCCTGGAGCGGAGGGAAACAGTAGCGCCCGTACGAGGCGCACTTGATGACGGGGAGACGGAACCGGGGCCAAGGCCCAAGGCCGGAGCAGAGTGCACATGCCTCATAGGACTTGGAGTGGGGGTCGATTGGCCCACGGACGAGATGGCAGTCGGATTTGCGCCACCTGCTCAATTCGTAACACATGTACTGTGATTGTTATGGCAAGTTTGATGATGTTATTTTTGGCCCTGAACGTGCATGCTGTCAATTTTAGCAAACGATAAATGGGGTACCATGACGGCAGATTCCGCGCACGCCCTGCACCGCTCCGGTTGACCGTCTGATCGCGCCAACGCCTCCAAGAATCCTTCATGCGGAAAACTTTTGCACGTATGGAGCTGCGTCGTAACGCCAAAGCGTATGGCGTACACGCATCTCGTCATACATGGCCGAGTACCAGTTGCGACCTTGCTGCCCTGTCATTTGACGGATTTTATCGTCCATATCTTGACGGGCAACGGCGAGGTTGAACTCCTCCTGCCGAGTCCATCGAGCGTGAGAGCGAGCATCGCTCCTACGCCGCGAGGTCGACGCCGTACCGGCAGCGGAAGTGGTGCTCGTGGGATCAGGGTCGTCATCTATCTCTGGCTGCTCGGCCTCATCAAGATTTGCGCCCACTTCGTCGGCAGTATATGGAGCAGTTGGCGATGGAAGGTTGTTTCCCCACCAGTCAGGGTCATTTGTGAGATCAATGCGGACCGTAGCCGTCGCGCCGGTTGGAGCATTCGTGCCTGCTTGAGCAGTTGTGTTTGCTGGAGCAGCGGTCGTGCGTGCAGGAGCAGTCGTGCCTCCTGGGGTGTTTGTGCCGGCTGGAGAATCCGTGCTGTTAGAATCTAGCAGCAGGAATGAATGAACTAGCAGGATGCAGGAGTACAAGTAGTAAACCCTAATTGGGTTGTACCCCATAGACAATATGCAGCACATATAGTTTGACACACCCCCATAGGCAAAGTGGGGGAGAACAAGGGGTCACACGACCAGTCAAGAGAAGCAAAACAAGCTCAGGGTGGATCACAACGTCACCACGCATTCCGAGCACAAGCAAAGGGCCACAAGGCCAGTTCACATGCAGAGATATATATGCAGCAATAACAGTACAGTGATGGCTACCTAGCAAGAGCCAGCATGCAGGTATATATATAGATCACAGTACAAGCAGAGACTACAGCAAGTGTGGAAACGTAGGCACAAGGCCCAACAGAGTACAAAAGCGCTGATGATCACCAGACGGAAGTGCCTTGGTGAATATATCAGCAGTGTTGGCCCGAGTGGCCACGTGGCGAAGACGAAGCTGGCCTCGCTGCTGCAACTCTCGAGCCAGGAAGTAACGCAGAGCAATGTGCTTCGTTCTGTGCTCCAGTCTGTGCTCCTCACACAAGGCAATGGCGGCCTTGTTGTCGACGTACAGCACTGGAGGAGAACGAGGCTGCTCTCCCAAGTCAGTCAGTAGGTAGGTGAGCCAGCGTAACTCCTGTGCAGCCATGGCTGTGGCGTAGATCTCAGCCTCACAACTGGAGCTGAGAACTGAAGACGAGCGTGTAGAACGCCACGAAACTGAACCAGAGCCAAGGCTGAAGGTGTAACCCTGTGACGACCGCTGAGTAGCCTGGTCGTCAACCCAAGAAGCGTCTGAGTGCCCAGTGAGGACAACTGGGCTCGTCCCTCCAAGCACTAGCCCCATGCCTGATGTGCTGCACAAGTAGCGCAGTACCCTCTTAGCAGCAGCCATGTGCTCAGGTCGGTGCCGACCAGGAGCCACGTAGCGAGCCAGAAGACCAAGAGGGTACGCGAGGTCAGGTCGAGTGCAAGTCATCAGGTACATGAGGCAGCCGACTAGCTCTGGGTAAGGACCACTCGGCTCTACGGACTCGTCCGAAGGTGGAGCTGAGAGCGTGTGACCTGTAGCCAGAGGAGTGGCCTGTGCTGAAGACCAGGTGAAGCCGAAGCGCTGAAGGACCTGCTGCACCATGTGTGACTGGGTCAAGGTGATGGTGCGGCGTGCTCTGTCCCGGGTGATCTGCAAGCCAAGGTAGCTGCGCAGCTCACCCAAGTCTGTGCACGTGTATCTCTTCTGCAGCTCCGACTTCACGTGGGCGAGAGCCTCAGTGTCAGCAGTGGCAAAAACCAAGTCGTCGACGTACACGAGGTTGTAGAACGGCGGCAGTGAAGTGTCGGTGCGCAGAAACAGCGACGGGTCAGCAGTAGAAGGCGCGAACCCAAGAGCCGCAAGCGTAGTCCTCAGTGTGTCGTGCCACTCACGTGGCGCCTGGCGGAGACCGTAGACCGGCCGCCGGAGGCTCCACTGGGTACCAGGAGGGAACGACCCAGTGAAGCCCGGGGGGCGGCGCAGCCAGATCTCCTCGTGCAGGCTGCCCTGCAAGAAAGCTGTGCTGAAGTCAAGAGAGTGAAGTTCGTAGTCACGGTGAGCAGCAACGTGCAGCAGCACCCGAAGAGTGGTCATCTTCGGGGTGGGGGAGAAGGTCTGGAAGAAGTCAACTCCCTCTCGCTGACTGAAGCCTCGAGCAACGTAACGAGCCTTGAAGACAGGCGGAGAACCTGGCGGCCGCTTCACCCTGAAAATCCACATGCCACTGACGATGTTCGCCCCAGGAGGGGGAACCTCGTCGACGTAAGTGCCAGTGGACTTCCAGGATGCCATCTCTGCGTCCATGGCTGTCTGCCACTGAGAGGAGTACTCACCCGCGATCGCCTCAGCGTAAGAGCGCGGGGTCGGGATGTCTGGTGCATCCGGGTCTCCCTCAGGGGCAAGCAGCATGGCCACGAGATGAGGCGCAGCGGCTGCAAGACACTCAAGGTCCTCGTGCCTGTCCTCAAGGACGTCCGTGCTAAGAGCACACTCACCCCCGATGGACGGAGGACAGACAGACTCAGACTCAGCAACAAGACTGGCAGCGAAGTCTAGACGACAGGCAGCAGCAAAGTCAACAAGCTCAGCGACAAGAGCAGACGCAGCAGTAGACTCAAACGACGGGTCAGTGACAACAGTGGCTGACAGACGAGTGACAGTAGGGTGCTCAGCACGAAACCGGTCAGACGCAGGGTCCGGAACGTCAGGCAAAGAGGATGCAGGAGGAGACGGCAGAGGAACAGGCTGCGGAGCAGAGGAAGGACGACGGACTACGAGGTGTGCGCTGGGGACAGCCGGCTGACGCGAACGAGGAACACGACGACCGGTACGACCAGGACGAACAGGCGAAACAGGACGCGACGCAGGCTCACGACGCTCAGCAGGACTACCAGTCTGCTCAGTGTAAGGAGAAGGAGCAGGCAGCGGTGAGCCAGGCTGTAACGGAAGACCAGTAGACGACGGGAGAGTAAGAACCTGACGAAGAACAGAGTCAGACGGCGGCAGAGACGACGGAGACGGCGGAGCGAAGAACAATCGTGTCGGCGCATCTGCACCAGTACCGGCAGCTCCAGCAGCTCCAGTCCCAGAACCGACACCTCCAGGCCCAGGGTCTCCAACCTCAGTGTCTCCAGCAGCAGCACCCCCAGAACCAGCACCTCCAGTCCCAGGGTCTCCAGCCTCAATGTCTCCAGCAGCAGCACCCCCAGAACCAGCACCTCCAGTCCCAGGGTCTCCAGCCTCAGTGTCTCCAGCAGCAGCACCCCCAGAGCCAGCACCTCCAGTCGACAAAGGACCAGCACCACTCCTAGCTCCAGCAGCGCGACGCTGACGGCGACCGTACCAGTCCTGCAGCTGCTGTGGGGTGAGAGGCACACGTGGACGAAGGCGGCTACTCCAAGGAGACCGCGCAACAGCAGACTCAGAACCCTCAGCGTCAGCACCCCCAACGGCTCCAGAACCTCCGGTGTCAGTACCCTCAGCACCAGTACCTCCAGCGGCTCCAGAACCTCCAGCGCGAGCACCCTCAGCAGCTCCAGAACCTCCAGCTCCAGCGCCACCAGTACTAGGCCCTCCAGCAGCTCCCGAACCTCCAGCGCCAGCACCCTCAGTAGCTCCAGAACCTCCAGCGTCAGTACCGCCAAGCTCAGCACCCCCAGACCCCTCACACTCAGGCTCAGCACCACCAGGCTCCACACCCTCAAGCTCCGCACCCTCAGGCTCAGTACCCCCAGGCTCAGCACCCCCAGAAGTAGCACCCCGAGCAGGACCACCCTCAGTAGGACCTGAGTCACCAGTGACCTCAACCAGCGCAGGGAAGGGAGGAGGGTCTACCTGAGAAACACCTGAAGGAGCAGGACCGGGAGCGGGGAGGGGGTCTACCTGGGGAGCACCTGGAGCGAGGAAGAGCGGCGGGGGGGGGAGCGGGGCAGTGCGGTAGGGGAAGAGACGGTAAAAGGGAACCGACTCGTCGAACGTGACGTCCTGAGACACAAAGACACGGCGCGAGGTGGGGTGGTAAAACTGCCAACCAGGCGCGTCAGGGACAAAGCCAAGGAAGACACAGGGAACAGCGCGGGCGGAGAGCTTGTCCGCGGTGGTATCGCGGACAAAGGCACGAGCACCCCAGACCCGGAAACGCGACGCATCGCCAACCTTCCCCGTCCACAGCAGTGTGGGCGAGGTCTCCGGCAAGGAGACACGGGGCCAGAGGTTGAGCTGATGCGCGGCGTACCGGACCGCAAACGGCCACAGAAAATGGGGGGCAGCCGCATGGATCATGGAGGTACGAGCGACCTCCATGACTAAGCCAATGCGGCTCTCAGCAACCCCATTCTGCTGCGGAGAGGCCGGAAGCGTGAATGACTGGGTGATGCCATGCTCCGCACAGTAGGCTGCCAAGAGGTCTGAGGCGAACTCACCACCTCTGTCAGAGTGCAGACGCAGGACAGGAAAGTCCCGCTGGAACCGCTCGCGGAGCTAGAGACGAACAGCGCGGATCCAAGGGATCAAAACATCAGGGACGTCCCCCTTGCTCTGCAAGGGGAAGACCGTGGTGTAACGCGAGAGTGCATGCGACGCAGGCGAGGCAAGGAGGGGTGACCAAGGCGGTGGTGCCACATGAGAGTGTCGTGCGACAAAGCGCGACACTCGCAGGGGCCGGCAGCTGACCAGACGTAGAGGCAAACGCAGCTACCTGAGGGGACTCAGTGGTCAGTGTGTACAGACTCGAGCCAGGTGCACGGGTGAACGTGGCCAAGTGCCGGCCCGTCCTAGCACACGTACAGTGAGTCACTCGCTGACTCGCAGGAGTGAACTGGTCAACCCCCCGATCCTGGAGGTCAGCTCCACTCACCAAGTTCGTAGAGAACGAGGGGAGGTAAAGACCTGACAGCGAGCCGGACGGGGCGGCCGGACACGGCAGAACCGTGGAGTAGTGGGCAAGGACTGGACCCCCGGAGGGGTCCGCCAGGGAGACTGGAACTGGCCGACTAAGCGGCGTGAGTGTGGTGCAGTCGCGAAAGAAGGAGCGGGAAGCTCCTGAGTCAAGGGTGAAGGTGTGCGAGACCGCAGTGGGCGTAGTACCAGAGAGAGCAGACTCACCAGCACCTGAAGCCACGGCCTCACCAGTACCTAGAGCAGTAGACGTACTAGCACCGAGAGCAGCAGCCTCACCAGCACCTAGAGCAGGAGACGCACTAGCACCTAGAGCAGCAGCCTCACCAGGGTCAGGCGGTACGCACAGGTAACAGGCACGGTCAGCACTAGTAGGCAATGCATACATGGCAGTGAGAATAGCATCATAGTCAAGCGCAAAGATATCTACCCTCTGTCCATGCAGCTCCAGCCAGGTGGGGAGCTCAGCCTCGTCGCCAAACACTGTGCGCCAGGCGTCACTCAGACGGGCGAAGCAGCGGGACTGTGTGTGACCAAGCGTCCCACAAGGCTGACCAGTCCTAGCACCTGTGCGAATGACGTACGGGCAGCGAACTGTACGCGTAGACCTGCTACACTGAGCGCTCCCAACTGACCAGCTCCAGGGCGACAGCTACGACGGCTACCGCGACAACCCCAGCTAGTATACCACTCACTAAGCTGCTGGGGCGTGAGAGGCTCGCGTGAACGTCGCTGGAGCTGCATCTGGCCACCTGCCAGTAGCAGTAGCAGCAGCAGTAGCGCGGGCAGGGCAGGCGCGGCAGGCAGGCAGGCAAGCAGGCAGGCAGGCAGGCCGGCAGGCAGGCAGGCAGCCAGGCAGGCAGGCAGGCAGGCAGACAGGCAGGCAGGCATGCAGGCAGGCAGGCAGGCAGGCAGGCAGGCACGCAGGCAGGCAGGCAGACAGACAGGCAGGCCGGCAGGCAGGCAGGCAGGCCGGCAGGCAGGCGCGCAGGCAGGCAGGCAGGCCGGCAGGCAGGCAGGCAGCCAGGCAGGCAGGCAGGCAGGCAGACAGGCAGGCCGTCAGGCAGGCAGGCAGGCGCTCACCAAAGGCTGGGAGAGCAGGCGCTCACCGGGCGAGCAGGGCCGGCGCTCGACGGGCGGCGGCCGAGTAGGCGCACGACAGCGGCGACGTCGGGGCCGCAACACCGGCTGCAGAGCAGGGCCGAAGCAGCTGCAGGGCGGGGCCGCTTCAGCGGCAGTAGCAGGGTGGGGCCGCGTCAGCGGCAGGTCGGGGCCGTGGCAGCTGCAGGGCGGGGCCGCATCAGCGGCAGGTCAGGGCCGTAGCAGCTGCAGGGCGGGGCCGCATCAGCGGCAGGTCGGGGCCGAGGCAGAGGGCCGCGCGCTACTCGGCGCGGGCTGCGCTGACAGCGCGCTGAGCTGCTGCAGGCCGCGCGCGGCCGCGCTAGGCAGTAGCGGGCCGCGCGCGGCTCGGCGCGGGCTGTTGCGGGCCGCGCGCGGGCCGCGCGAGGCAGTAGCAGGCCGCGCGCGGCTCGGCGCGGGCTGCTGCGGGCCGCGCGCGGGCCTCGCGAGGCCGTAGCAGGCCGCGCGCGGCTCGACGCGGGCTGCGTGGGCTCGGCGCAAGCTGCGCGCGGCAGCTGCGGGCTGCGCGCGGCTCGGTGCGGGCTGCGCGCGGCTGCAGCGGGCTGCGCGCGGCTCGGTGCGGGCTGCGCGCGGCTGCAGCGGGCTGCGCGCGGCTCGGCGCGGGCTGCGTGGGCTCGGTGCGGGCTGCGCGCGGCTGCAGCGGGCTGCGCGCGGCTCGGTGCGGGCTGCGCGGGCTCGGTGCGGGCAGCGCGCGGCAGCAGCGTGCTTAACGGTCTGCAGGGGCTGTTTGCGGGCCTGACGGGCGTGTAGGGGCGGCGCGCGGGCCTTACGGGCCTCTAGGGGCGGCGCGTGGGCCTTACGGGCCTCTAGGGGCGGCGCGCGGGCCTTACGGGCCTCTAGGGGCAGCGCGCTGGCCTAGGGCAGCAGGAGGCAGCGCTAGGGCTGCTGGACGGCGCGCATAGTGCAGCACGTCACAAGGCAAGGCAAGGCAGGCAGGTACGTGGGGTAGCGCGGTAACCGCAGCGGTAGGTTTCAGAATCACTAGGCAAGAATGATTGAACTAGCAGAAGTTTGGGTACAAATATGAAACCCTAGTTGGGGTTGTACCCCATATTGGCTACCCCACTACAGCCTACAAGCATAATACAGTTTAACACACCCCCATAGGCAAAGTGGGGGAGAACAAAGGGTCACAAGACCAGTCCAGCAAAGCAAAGCAAAGCCCAGGGTGGATCACAACGTCACCACACTCCGAGCACAAGTAAAGGCCACAAGGCCAGTTCACATGCAGTGCTAGATATAGTACAAGACAAGCAACACAGTGATCAAAACCTAGCAAGCAAGCAACAAGATATATATAAAGTACAGTACAAAGAATGTCAAGCAGTGAGCAAGTGAGGAAACGTGGACACAAGGCCTAAAGAAGTACAGTGCCGCTGATGATCACTAGGCGGGAGCGCCTTGGTGAAGATATCAGCAGTGTTGGCCTTCGAGTCCACGTACACAAGCCGAAGCTGACCGCGCTGCTGAAGCTCTCGAGCAAGAAAGTAGCGAAGAGCAATGTGCTTCGTCCTGTGCTCCAGTCTGTGCTCCTGACACAAGGCAAGAGCCGCCTTGTTGTCACCGTACAGAACTGGAGGAGAACTAGGCCGCTCTCCCAAGTCAGTCAGCAGGTAGGTGAGCCAGCGTAACTCCTGTGCAGCCATGGCTGTGGCGTAGATCTCAGCCTCACAACTAGAGCCGAGAACAGAGGAAGAGCGGGTGGACCGCCACGAGACAGAACCAGAGCCAAGGCTGAAGGTGTAACCCTGCGACGACCGCTGCGTAGCCAGGTCGTCCACCCAAGAGGCGTCCGAGTGACCAGTGAGGACAACTCTGTCGCGTCCTCCAAGCACCAGCCCCATGCCTGATGTACTGCACAGGTAACGCAGCACCCTCTTAGCAGCCTCCCAGTGCTCTCGCCTGTGTCTCCCAGGCGCAACGTAACGAGCAAGGATGCTAAGAGGGTACGCGAGGTCAGGTCGCGTGCAAGTCATCAGGTACATGAGGCAGCCTACAAGCTCTGGGTACGGGCCACTCGGCTCTACGGACTCGTCCGAAGGTGGAGCTGAGAGCGAGTGGCTGGTAGCCAGAGGTGTGGCCTGTGGTGAGGAGAACTGGAAGCCGAAGCGCTGAAGGACCTGCTGCACCATGTGTGACTGAGTCAGTGTGATGGTGCGGCGAGCTCTGTCCCGGGTGATCTGCAAGCCAAGGTAGCTACGCAGTTCACCCAGGTCAGTGCAGGTGTGTCTCTTCTGCAGCTCCGACTTCACACGAGCGAGTGCCTCAGTGTCAGCAGTAGCAAAGACCAAGTCGTCGACGTACACGAGGATGTAGAACGGCGGCAGCGACGTGTCTGTGCGCAGAAACAGCGACGGGTCAGCAGTAGACGGCGCGAACCCAAGAGCCGCAAGAGTAGTCCTCAGTGTGTCGTGCCACTCACGTGGCGCCTGGCGGAGACCGTAGACTGGCCGGCGGAGACTCCACTGGGTACCAGGGGGAAACGACCCAGTAAAGCCAGGTGGGCGGCGCAGCCAGATCTCCTCGTGCAGGCTGCCCTGCAGGAACGCTGTGCTGAAGTCAAGAGAGTGAAGCTCGTAGTCACGCTGAGCAGCAACGTGCAGCAGAACCCGAAGAGTGGTCATCTTCGGGGTGGGGGAGAAGGTCTGGAAGAAGTCGACCCCCTGACGCTGACTGAAGCCTCTAGCAACGTAACGAGCCTTGAAGACAGGCGGAGAACCTGGCGGCCGCTTCACCCTGAAAATCCACATGCCATCGACGATGTTCGCCCCAGGAGGGGGAACCTCGTCGACGTAGGTGCCTGTGGACTTCCAGGATGCCATCTCTGCGTCCATGGCTGTCTGCCACTGAGAGGAGTAGGGACCCGAGATCGCCTCTGCGTAGGTGCGCGGAGTGGGGATGTCTAGTGCATCCGGGTCTCCCTCAGGGGCAAGCAACCAGGCCACGAGATGAGGTACAGCAGCCGCAAGAGAGTCAAAGTCCTCCTGCCTGTCCTCAAGGACGTCCGTGCCAAGAGCACACTCACCCCCGACGGACGGAGGACAGACAGACGCAGACTCAGACTCAGCAACAAGGCTAGCAGCGTAGTCTAGACGACAGGCAGCAGCAAAGTCAACCAACTCAGCGACCAGAGCAGACGCAGCCGAGGACTCAAAGGTGGGGTCAGTGACAACAGTAGCGAGGAGACGCGTGACTGTAGGGTGCTCAGCGCGATACCGGTCAGACTCAGGGTCCGGAACGGCAGGCAAAGAGGACGCAGGAGGAGACGGTAGAGGGACACGCCGAGGAGCAGTAGAGGGACGCAGAGTCATGTAGTGAGTGCCTGGGACAGGAGGAGGACGCTCACGACGGACACGACTACCAGTGCGAGCAGGACGAACAGGCGACGCAGGACGAGACTCAGGCTCACGACGCTCTGTAAGACCTCCTGTGGGACCAGTATAAGGAGAGGGAGCAGGGAGAGGCGAGGCAGGCGGTAACTGTGACTGCGGCTGGACAGGCGGAGGACACTCTACGGAGGGAGGAGGACAAGGAGGAGGAGCCTGCCCAAGAACCTGCTGAAGGAGCGGTACGAAGTACGGTCGCGGCCGCGCAGCGTCTCCAGAAGCAGAAGGGACTCCAGCGGCCGGGTCCTCAGCACCAGTAGGAGCTCCAGCGTCCGGGTCCACAGCACCAGCAGCAGCTCCACCGGCCGGGTCCCCAGCTCCAGCAGCAGCTCCACCGTCCGACTCCTCAGCACCAGTAGCAGCTCCACCAGGTGGGTCCGCAGCACCAGCAGCAGCGCCACCCCCAGAGTCGGCAGCTCCAACTCCGCTAGCACCGCCAGCGCCAGAGTCCCCAGCTCCAGCAGCTCCAGTCGCAGTGCTCCCAGAACAGCCAGTCCCGGCAGCTCCAGTACCCCCAGTACGAGCACCCCCAGGACGAGCAGCTCCAGCACCCCAAACTCCAGCCGAGCCACTAGGACGGCGAAAGCGGCGGACGTACCAGTCGCGAAGCTGCTGCGGTGTGAGAGACTGCTCAGCACCCCGAACCGGAGCACCCCCAGACGCAGTAACCCGAGGCTCCGTAGGCTCAGTAGCAGCACCCCCAGGCTCAGTACCCGCAGGCTCAGTACCCGCAGGCTCAGCACCCCCAGTCGCAGCACCCCCAGGCGGCAAACTCTCAGGCACAGTACCCTCAGCTCCAGCACCCGCAGTCCCAGCACTCCCAGGCCCCGCACCCGCAGGCTCAGCACCCCCAGGCGCAGCACCCCCAGGCTCAGCACTCCCAGCAGCACCACCCGCAGCAGCACCTGAGTCACCTGTGACCTCGACAGGCTCAGCGACGGGAGGAGGGTCTACCTGAGAGACACCTGAAGGAGCAGGACCCTGAGGGGGAAGGGGGTCTACCGGAGGGGGACCAGGAGCAAGGAAAAGCGGCGGGGGAGGGAGGGGGGCAGTGCGGTAGGGGAAGAGACGGTAAAAAGGGACCGACTCGTCAAAGGTGACATCCTGAGAGGCGAAGACCCGGCGCGAGGTGGGGTGGTAAAACTGCCAGCCAGGCGCGTCAGGGACAAAGCCAAGGAAGACACAGGGAAGCGTGCGGGAGGAGAGCTTGTCCGCGGACGTATCGCGGACAAGGGCACGAGCACCCCACACCCGGAAGCGCGACGCATCGCCAACCTCCCCCGTCCAACGCAGTGTGGGCGAGGTCTCCGGCAAGGAGACACGGGGCCAGAGGTTGAGCTGATGCGCGGCGTACCGGACAGCAAACGGCCACAGAAAATGGGGAGCCGCCGCGTGGACCAAGGAGGTACGAGCGACCTCCATGACCAGGCCAATGCGGCGCTCAGCAACCCCATTCTGCTGTGGGGAGTCCGGAAGCGTGAAGGTCTGCTCGATGCCCTCCGCCTGACAGAAGGTCCTCAGGAGATCGGAGGAAAACTCACCACCTCTGTCAGAGTGCAGACGGAGGACAGGAAGATCCGTCCGGAAACGGCGGCGGAGCTGGAGACGAACCGTGCGGATCCAAGGGATCAGAACAGCAGGGACCTCACCCTTGGTGCGCAAGGGGAAGACCGTGGTGTAACGCGAGTAGTCGTCGACAACCAGCAAAAAGTACCGCTCACCGCCCTGACCACGAACGCGGGCTGGGCCCCACACGTCCAGGTGGAGGGTCTGCAGAGGAGCCTCTGTCGGGGGGAACGAGGAGGAGTGAGGAGCGGCGCGCTGCCGCCCCTCGACGCAAGGAAGGCAAGGCGGCGCAGGCGAGGCAGGGAGGGGAGGGAGGGACCTGGGAAGACCGGACACAAGGAGGCGACGGTGCATGCCACGAAGGCGTGGCAAGGAGGGGTGACCCAGGCGGTGGTGCCAGAGAAGAGTCTGGTGCGACAGGGAACGACACTCACAGGCGTGGGCCACCAGACCTGACGCAGACACCTGACCGACAGCAGCTACCTGGGGAGACGCAGTGGTCAGTGTGTAGAGACTCGACCCCGGCCGACGGGTGAACGTAGCCAGGTGACGGCCAGTCCTGGAGCACGTGCAGATCGCCACACGCTGTCCGCCAGGGGTAAAGGTGTCAACCCACTGATCCTGGAGGACAGCGTTGCTCACCAGGTTCGTCGAGAACGAGGGGAGGTGGAAACCCGACAACGAGCCAGACGGAACCGCCGGACAAGGGAGGACAGTGGTGGACTGGGCAAGGACTGGGCCCCCAGAGGGGTCAGCCAAGGAGACTGGGACCGGTGCAGGAAGCGGTGTGAGCTCAGTACTGTCACGAAAGAAGCAACGGGAAGCACCTGAGTCAAGGGTGAAGGTGTGACAGGCCTCAGCCGGTGCGGTACCTGAGAGAGGAGTCTGTGTGGGTGCTGTACCTGAGAGAGCAGACTCGAAACCAGCCGGGACAGCACTGGGGGGAGCAAGTACAGGGGGCACCATACCAGAGAGAGCAGACTCACTAGTACCCAGGGCAGCGGGCTCTATACCTGGGTCAGGCGGCACACACAAGTAACAGTCTCCCTCGGCACTAACAGTCAATGCATACATGGCAGCAATAATAGCATCATAGTCAAGAGCAAAGACATCAACACCAGCCCTCATGAGCTCAGCCCAGCGGGGGCGCTCAACATCCGCACCCATCTCCTCACGCCAAGCGTCGTCAAGGCGGGAGAAGCAGCGGTACGGGGTGTGGAACCTCCCACACGTCTGTCCCTTGCGGTCACCTGTGCGAATGACATAAGAACAGCGGGCACTGGCCCCCGACGTCCCACGCTGAGCAAGCCACTCACGAAGCTGCTGGGTCGTCTGGGGACGCTGCTGCTGCTGGGAGCTCTGGCCCGAGCCAGTGCCTCCACTCCGACCTCCGCCGCCACCACTACCACCGCTCCGACCGGCACCGCCACCACCGCCACCACCGCCACCGCCGCCACCGCCGCCGCCGCCACTACTGCCACTGCTTCCTCCGCCGCCCCCGTCTCCACCACCGACCCCACTCCCACCAGCGCTCCCGCCACCGCTCCCTCCAGCACCGCCTCCCCCCCCACCTCCCCCACCTCCTCCCCCCCCAGCGCCACCACCACCACTTTTGCCCCCCTTGCCCTTGCCGGTGCGGCGCCTCCCACCAGGAGTAGAAGCAGCGCCAACAGACTCAGCACCAAGGAAGTCAACAGCAGCAGCAGCAGCGTAGGAGGGAGCGAGGGGAGAGGGAGAACACCCCTCAAAGATGGGGGTGCGAGGAGCGCCACGAGCAGCACCGACAGCTACAATGCTCTTTTCGGCCGCAAGCAGGTGCTCCTCTAGGAGGGCGACTGTGAGCTCAGTGGGACAGCGAGCAAGGAAGTGGTCTCGAACTGAGCGGAGGGTGTCAGGGAGACGGGTGACTATGAAGTGGAGTGTCCAGTACAGTGGAGGGGGGTTCTTAGCGCAGAACTCGGTGGGAAGGGCGGCACGCAGGCGAGCATCACTAGTGCGAAGGTGGGTGATAAGATCGGCGACTGTAGTAAAGGTGGACAGATCGGGGAACAGGTACGGCAGCATGAGGCGGCTAAGCTCGGCTGTGGCAGGCGAGGAGTAGCGAGCGACGACAGCGTCGTACAGGGCCTTAGCGGATTTGCAGTCGCCAAAATGCTCTAGCTCAGCTAACGGCAGGTGACTGCGAATGGCTAGGCGAGCAGCTGCGTCACGAGTCTGCCAGTGGGAACGAACACTAAGCTCAGCTGTGGCAGGAGGGGCAGGCGCAGCACCAGACGCGTAATCATAGAGCGACACATGCTCCTTGCTATCGCTCAGGAGGAACAGCTGCAGGTCATCTAGCCAAGCGGTGAACCGCACAGGGCGGCCCTCAGCATCGAACGACAGCACGCGGATGGAAGCCATAGCGACAGTGTGACAGAGTAACGCAAGCTGCCGCAGCAGGGGAAGGCGACTGTGCACGGATAGAGAGCAGCGGGCGAGGCTGGCGCTACGGGCAGGCGGCGCTGCAAGCGGTCAGCGCGACGGGAGGGCGACGCTGCGAGCGGGCAGCGCGGCGGACGGGCCGGGAAGCGGGCAGCGCGGCGGGCAGGCGGCGCTGCAAGCGGGCAGCACGGCGGGCGGGCGACGCTGCGAGGCGGGCGGGCCGCGAAGCGGGCAGCGGGCGGGCGGGCGGTCTGCGAAGCGGGCCGCGGGGCGAGCGGGCTGCGATGCGGGCGGGCCGCGAAGTGGGCAGCTAGCGGGCGGGCGGGCTGCGAAGTGGGCGGGCCGCGAAGCGGGCAGCGGGGCGAGCGGGCTGCGAGGCGGGCGGGCCGCGAAGCGGGCAGCGAGCGGGCGGGCGGGCTGCGAAGTGGGCGGGCCGCGAAGCGGGCAGCGAGCGAGCGGGCTGCGAAGCGGGCGGGCCGCGAAGCGGGCAGCGAGCGGGCGGGCGGGCTGCGTAGTGAGCGGGCCGCGAAGCGGGCAGCGAGCGGGCGGGCGGGCTGCGAGCGGGCGGCTCGGCGAGGGGCGCGCGAGGGCGCTAGTGAGGGGCGCGCGAGGGCGCTAGCAAGGGGCGCGCGAGGGCGCTAACGAAGGGGCGCGCGAGGGCGCTAACGAAGGGGCGCGCGAGGGCGCTAACGAGGGTGCGCGCGAGGGCGCTAACGAGGGGCGCGCGAGGGCGCTAACGTGGGCGCACGAGGGCGCTACGAGGCTAGGGCACGGGGTAGCGTGGTAACCGCATGCGAGCGGTGGTGGGCCCTTAAAAAAAAAACGGTCGGTAGGTCCTAGGGACCTCCTGCTCTGAATACCATTTCAGAATCACTAGGCAAGAATGATTGAACTAGCAGAAGTTTGGGTACAAATATGAAACCCTAGTTGGGGTTGTACCCCATATTGGCTACCCCACTACAGCCTACAAGCATAATACAGTTTAACAGTAGGTGGGCCCGAAAAGAAAAAAAACGGTCCTACGGACCTTAGTGCTCTGAAACCATGTTAGAATCTAGTAGCAGGAATGAATGAACTAGCAGGATGCAGGAGTACAAGTAGTAAACCCTAATTGGGTTGTACCCCATATGGGCTACCCCACTACAGCCTAGACAATATGCAGCACATATAGTTTGACACGTGCCTCTTGAGGGAGCACGTGTCTGCGACTCCTGGGTGTCAATGTGGTTGGTCTCTGGCACGGCGGTTGAGCTGGGACTTGGGGATCGGGGGGGAGGTGAATCGTTTGCCATGCTGGGCGAGTTTGGTTGGATGGGCATTGAGTGAGCTCAATTTGTATTGGTGGGTTGAATTGGCGACACGAGTTGGCCTTCGGGCAAGAAGCATGCGATTCGTGCTGAACGAGCGAGCACATTCTCGTGCATGGCAACGTCTGCCCGGGTCGCAAACTTTCATGTGCGACCCGGAAGACTGTGGACCAATCATGTCAGTCGTTTGTGTGGAATTGTGTGTCACCTATCCCAACCTGTTCGAACAATCCTGTTCGAACGTGCAGAATGAAGAGATTCGTGCTTGATGTGACAGCTCTGTTCAAATTGGCGAAAATTGGGCTTCGCGACGTCACGAAAACCACTACGAACAGTGGCGAAACGAGTAACGTTTCGCCTGTTCGAACGAGTGTGTTGTTCGAACCGAGAGGTGAAGCGCCACCATTGTAGTCTACTATGTTGTTGATAGAAGGGCATGACCTGATCTAAGTGCATGAGATCATGTTAACAAGATATTGGGTGAGTTCGTGAGGGCATACATGGGATTTATAACAGGTCATCCCCTCTACAGATAGCCCAATCTAACACACCATAGAATTACACATACAAAGTATATGCGTAAACTTATGGGTATGATACAGGCCCTCAGATTGCAGGAATTTTACCCTGATTTTGGGTTTGAACACTGATTTTCAGGGTTTTTTTTTACCCCAAGGCTGATTGGAAAGTTTATTTTTTATCCCTACACTGATTTTTCAGCTAGCTTTCTTGTACTAAGCCTGAAATTTCAGTCAACTTTTACCTGACGGCCCTGATTGAATCCCACTGTAGCGAGGCATTTGTGTTGGCGAAATTGCTAGATCTATTGAAACTGGCAAAAACTTCGCCAAGGAAATTCCGCCTAGGAGAATTCGGCTGAATCTACTTGACAAATGCGCGCGACAGGGTTTGAACCCGACACATACGCTTCTGAAAGCAACCTTTCTACTGACTGAGGCACAGCACGACATGTACTTCTAACACAAGATTTTTCATAAAGTCTTGTGTTTCCATACAACACTGATTTTCCAGGGTCTTTGGGTTGCGAAGCAACTTATTGCAATCGTTATGTACGACTATTTTTTCATCCTCTATACATATGTTTATATATTTTAAAGATGACCCAAAAAGTTTGCCACTTAATATGGTGTTGGAAACAATAAGACCTAAGCGCTTCAGTCGTGTCGAAAACACCGCATCAGAAGCGAGGCAAACTACACCGAAGCACCCGCGAGTCAACCCTCGGGGGTTGAAGAGGTTGCTGGAGGTTACGCGAAGGTCAAAGGTCGCTGACCTTTGACCCGACAAGTACAGCGCGACAGTTAAGGACATACAACTGACTCGTTACAGAGCAGTTGCCCGAGTCGTACTGTATCGAACCGCAACAGCAACAGTAAAAGTAGTTATAACCGTATCCTTTGACATTCCTTACACCACTATATATTCTTGTACTTTCCTGTTATAATCAATCTACTTTGCCCTCACATACTAGCGCAAGGTGGTTCACAATTACTTCACTAAAAGCTTCCGCTATTACAATTGTCCTACCCAGAGTTCTCCCCTGAAAAGATCCTAAGGGGCTATCCCAGCCCAACATGGTATGAGAGCGGTCAGGGGAAATTCTACCTTTTCAATTCAAAGACATTACAAGACATGGCAACAAACAAGGAGAGGAGCTCTTCTAGTGGCTCCCCGGGGACTACTCCTACACCACCTCCTGCCTCTGGCCTGCAGACAGAGGAAGGCACAGCAACAAGACCTAGGGGAACGTCCACCGAGACTCTCACAAATCGCCCCACGGGCTTTGACCAGAGCATGATGGAGAAGTTTTTCTCCTTCATGTCCTTCTACGAGCAGCACCAGCAGTCGGGACCTGCACAGACACACAACAGCAACAACGGAGTGACACCCATGAGCCTTGATGGGTCGTCATACGCGCGCGGAAATCAACAGCAGCAACCTACCTTCGCCCCGTACGAACGCGGGTCAATCAGCTTCATGCCGCAGTCTTCGCCTGCACAAGACAAATCACTGGACGCGTTACAAGTACAGTCGCAATTCGCACACGTTTTGAAGCTTCAGACGTCAAGACCATTCGACGGAAAGGACTTCTTCACCTGGTCCTTTGAGTTCGAGTTGATGATGGAGGGCGCGCAGATACTTGGCTTCTTCGACGGGTCCCTGCAATATCCAGCAAACGGCACACAGTATGAGAAGCAGCAGTACACATATCAATCGATGATGGCGTATACGATCCTACTGAGGAACTTAACACCAACCCAACAGCAGAACATTCGGTCCTACCGGGCCTTCGGCAACTCGGCGGAGCTCGCGTACAACCATCTGAAGAGCCTGTATCAAGCAACAGACAGTGTAAACCAGAGCAGGTTAATGGCGCAGCTGACAACAGTTGAGATGAAACCAGGAGAGAAAGGAATGGCATATATCAGTCGATGTCGCGAACTGCGCGACAAGCTTCTTCGATGTGGAGGATCAATCTCTGAGGACGCCTTCGTGACGGTCATCATCGGTGGCCTCGGCCCTCAGTGGCGCGCAACAAAGGCCATCCTCCGAGCCCACGGACGAATTTCTGAGGCAGCACTCTGCGCCGAAATCCACGCCGAACAGCAGGACATGGATCTGCAAGAAGAACGACACAGGAAGAAGACGACAACGTCAGAGTTCGCATTTCACACCCAACGACGACACAACAACTACAGCAACAGACAACAACAGCCGAAGCCAGTACCTCCCTTCTGTCACATCTGCAAGACTTCAGGGCACCCGCGCACGCACTGCCCGAATCGTCAACAGTCAACGACCCCGCAACGACACCTTCGACCTTCAAGCAGTCAAATTGCGTCAACGCAAGCAAATCCAACGACCCAGATCCAAGCTTCAACAACCTCAACGGGACAACCTGCGCAAGGAGCAAGAAACATCGTTAGCTGCATGGCAAGACTAAGTGACTCTTGCGTCATGGATTCACCACCTCATTACTCACCGGAAGAACAACTCGACAACACCACACCTCGTCGCGAAGCACTTCAACCAAATCCGACATACGCTGCCATCGCCCAAAACGAGCCATCCGGAAAAGACACGTGGTTCTTGGACAGTTGCTGCGGACAACACATGTGTTCTTCGGGACGCTTCGTACAGAGAGAGTATCAGCTTCAACGAGAGGTCGTCATCACCGTCGCCAATAATCAAAACCTGTACACACGACGACAAGGAATTGTACAACTTCAGTCACGGGAGACAAACGTCATTCTGCAAATGTCCAAAGTTTTAATCGCAGAAGGCCTCGGATACAACCTTCTCAGTGTGAGTCAGTTGATGGCGAAAGGCATCCACCTCGAAGCAGACAGCACTACCCAAGAATTCAAGCTGTACCACGGGAGAGGAGGTCTTTACATCGGGAAGGCAATCCTTAAAAACAACGTCTTCGTCTTGGACTTCGTTCCTGATCTCGGCACCGCTGACAGTGACGCCATAGTCAACTTTACCAACTGGACACACCCTCCGGATCTTGACCCCGACTTCAGTCCAGGCGGCTTCTGGTATTCACATACCATTCCTGAAACAGAGAGAACAAGAGCATTAGCAGCGATTCAACAATCGGCAGCAGCAGAGACAACGTCGGCAGCAGCAGAGACAACAACAGCAACAGCGACAACGACGACACCAGTCGCCGGTCCTTCAACGACGGCGCTCTTCAACGACGATGCACCACCAACACCTGCACAACAGCTTCAGCCATCAACAGCAGGGTGTAGCAGAAAGGATGAACAGGACTCTGCAGAACACCATGCGCAAACTGTTACGTGGCATGCGGCTACCCAACCACCAGTGGCCCGAAGCAATGGACCACGCCGTGATGCTGCACAACTTGCTTTCTTCGTCGTCACTCCCGAACAACACATCACCGCATCTGCTGTGGACAGGAAAACTGGGCAGCACAAAAATGTTACGAGTCTTCGGCTGCATGGTACAGTACCGACCCCCATCTGCACGAGCCGGCCGATTCTCCCAACGCGCACAGTGGGGACTACACCTGGGCATCGAAAAACATTACAACGCATGGAAGATCTTCGATATCAACAGCAAAGAAACAGTAGCAGCACGTGACGTGATTTTCTACGAACGACTCACACTGCCAACGTACCTTGCCAACCTGGACGAAAATCGAGACCCCACAGGCGGCTTCCGTGGCGATCGAGCCTTCGCTTCGACAGAAGACGAAGCTGACTGGGACGAGCAGAATGTGGAAGGAGCCTCGGAAGAAGCCGGACCTCTTCCCTACTGCTCAGTGGACGTACCGATGGACGAAGAAAACCCTCGCGAAAGCGTCAACGCCGAAACTTACTACCACTTCGCCGACAACGGTTACGTTACACCTGCTGAAGTCAACACCAACGAAGCAGAACGCATAGGGCCCAACTTCGCACCCGATCCAGAAACTGGAGACGAAGCAGTCTATCCCGAGGACACCACACTCCCCCGCTACACACAGAGCGGACTCCAAATCCTTGGTCTCGTCACCGCGGTCCACGGCGTCAACATTCCTAAGGAGCCTGCGACAGTTCAGCAGGCTCTGGGGGGGGAGCATAAGGAAAAATGGCGCGAAGCCATGGACAAGGAGCTGAAGGCATTAGAGGAACGCAACACCTGGAAAGTCGTTCCCATCGGTGTAGCGCGAAACAAGACCATTCTTACCGGGAAATGGGTCTTCCGTGTGAAGACGAAGGCCGACGGCACCATCGACAAGTTTAAAGCACGATGGGTCGTTCGCGGCTTTGACCAGGAACATGGACGAGACTTCACCGAAACCTTCGCTCCGGTCAGCCGCCACACTTCACTTCGAATTCTTCTCGCCATCGCCGCTATGAAGAAAAAGAAACTGCGCCAAATCGACGTCGCAAACGCTTTTCTCTACGCACCGGTCGATGCAGAGATTTTCGTGGAACTACCGCACGGCTCCAACACAAATTCCACGCACGTCTGCCAGCTACTAAAATCGCTTTACGGGATCAAGCAGGCACCGCGACTGTGGCAGCAGTACCTGCATACTCGTCTCATCCGCATCGGCTTCAAACAACTCCCGCACGATCAGGGCATGTACCGCCTCACGAAGAACAGCGACTACATCTTGCTAATTGTCTACGTGGACGATCTTCTCTACATCGGCTCTACCGACAGCATCACCACCTGGTTCGAAGGGGAGCTGCAGAGGGACCTCACCCTCACTGTCTCATCTACCGTCACACAGTATCTCGGACTTAACATTCGAGAAGATAACGACGCGATCTACCTCAGCGCCGAAAAGTACGCCGACGCCATCGCCAAACGATTCGGAATTACGCCAGCCGCGATTTCAACACCATACCGCTACACGACAGGAGCCGATAAGGAATCTACCCCACTTAAATCCGCCGGCATACGCAACTATCAGAGGAAGCTAGGTTGCCTTCTCTTCGCAGCCGTCACTTGCCGACCCGACCTATCCTACTCCGCAAGCCAGCTCGCCACTTATCTCAAGAAGCCTGAAGCAGAACACCTGGCGGAACTTGACCGCGCTCTGCACTACTTTATCAGCACCGCAATGATCGGCTTAACTTATCACAAGAACGCAGCTACACCAACCAAGCTAATCGGCTACGTCGATGCCGATCACGCCGGCGACACTGACAACAGACGCTCACGCACCGGCTACGTCTACCGCCTCGAGCCTATCGGTCCTATCTCCTGGCAGTCAAGCAAGCAGGAGTTAATCGCGCTATCTTCAGCTGAAGCAGAATATATCGCACTCTGCTCAGCCACCAAAGAAGGACTCTATCTTCGCGAGCTACTGGAAGAAGCGAAGTTAGCCGAGTTACCCAACTTTAACGTGTTCTGCGACAACCAGTCAGCAATTCGCATCGCCAACAAGAACGGCTTCGCGAACAGGACGAAACATATTGCCCTACGTTACTTCTTCGTGAAGGACGAGATCGAGAAGGGGAGACTCGAGCTGTCATACTGCCCCACATCCGAGATGGCAGCTGACTACTTGACCAAGAAACTCGGAAAGCAAAAGTTCGAGTATTGCATGCTGCTGACTGGACAGGGCCACGTCACCAGCAGCGACACTCCAGAAGCGAAGGGGAGTGTTGGAAACAATAAGACCTAAGCGCTTCAGTCGTGTCGAAAACACCGCATCAGAAGCGAGGCAAACTACACCGAAGCACCCGCGAGTCAACCCTCGGGGGTTGAAGAGGTTGCTGGAGGTTACGCGAAGGTCAAAGGTCGCTGACCTTTGACCCGACAAGTACAGCGCGACAGTTAAGGACATACAACTGACTCGTTACAGAGCAGTTGCCCGAGTCGTACTGTATCGAACCGCAACAGCAACAGTAAAAGTAGTTATAACCGTATCCTTTGACATTCCTTACACCACTATATATTCTTGTACTTTCCTGTTATAATCAATCTACTTTGCCCTCACATACTAGCGCAAGGTGGTTCACAATTACTTCACTAAAAGCTTCCGCTATTACAATTGTCCTACCCAGAGTTCTCCCCTGAAAAGATCCTAAGGGGCTATCCCAGCCCAACATATGGTACTGTATTTATTTAATTTTCTTTGTTTGGCCTTGCTCTTGATATGGATGAATGTAGTGCTAAAATGATGTTAGTTTAAACTGTGGCTGTTTACTCTGTAATGCATATACAGTAGTGATCTGTCATGCATAAATGAAATTGGAATGCATGCATAATGGTTATATTGAGCCAAACATTAAATGAAATTGATGTATATGTTATATCTGTATGCATATTATATGCTTATATGTACTATACCAATCTTGTGAATGCGTAAGATGATAGAAATGCGTGATAGTTAATTGACCCACATACTAGGCTACCGCATCCCCTGCCTAGCATGGGGGGGGAAGTCAATAGCCTAACAGGTGAATCATCCAACTCTCACATGAAACAACACAATCTGTGTCATTTAAAAAAAAGGTCAATTCCATCAAATCCAGTTCAAATGAACACACTCACTGAGTGGGCAAAGAACCTTCTCGGAAATGATAGTTTGATCCCAATTTTTAAACCTCACAGACATGCATTGTTGTTGCAATGAATATAGATGCATATACATACCCAAAGCATGCACACGCACATTCGCACACCTTAACACACAAGCACTCTCTCAGTCACACACAATCACACACACAAAAGCTCAATGCACAAAATGAAAAACAATAAAACAAATGCAAACGGATTTTATCACTATAGTACCGAGTCTACAAGTTACGACCATAATGGTTACACTTCTAAAGTAGTCTTGGCAGCCTGAAGGAAACAACAAATTCACTGAAGATAAAAAAAGACGAGGGAGAGGGAGGGGGAGGGGGGGACGAGGTAAGGAAAGAACGTGGGGGAAAGATTAGAAGGGATGAATGGGAAAATGAAAAAAAAAAAAGGCGAAATGAAAGAAATCAGGGGGGAAAAAAAGGCGAAATGAAACGAGAAAGAAAGACGCTAAGAAGGAGGTCATAAAGCTAGGTAGAGGTTAGGAAAGGAGATAACATCGAGCAAAGACCAAATTATAAGGAAGGGAAGGAATGAAACAAGACAAATATACGAAGTGAATGACACCGACAAGAAAGAGTAATATAAGGAATAGTTAAAAATGGAGAGCATAAAAAAAGAGAGCATAACAACTGACTTGATGAAATGAGGGGGGGAAAAAAAAACGACTTATGATAGTCAACACTAAAAAATATGCGATGAGCAGAACGAGCATACTTGTAGACGTTATGAGTGGTCTAAAACGTTGATGAAACTTTGCTTCATATGCAAATAAACGATCTATCAAGAAGTGTTTTTGTCAAAATCTAGAGATATTTATTCAACGAATGATAGGAGAAATTATATGATTGAGAGAAAGAGAGAGAAAGGTGGTTAAAAGACAAATCAAGACGGCATAAAACAATGATGGGATTCGAGGAAAGAACATCAGAATGTAATACGAGAACACGAAGAACAAGGAAAACAATATGCTGATTAAGAGAATTCTCTAAGATACAACTAGGGGAATATATGTTATGCAAAGTAGTGAGCAGGAATCGGAAAGTGAGAAGCAAACGAAAACTATGATTCAAGGAACGAGAAAACATAGCAATAGATGAAGAAATATGAGACATCAGGAAGATGGTAAGAGATGCTGGATAGTGAACATACCTTGTATGTAGAAACGATAGTAGCAATCACACAATTTCCCAACAGTATCATTTGAATGTACTGATGGAGAAAGGGCGAGCTTCAAGAAAAGGGGAAGGAAAGAGGGGGAGGGGGGAGCGGAAATGGGGGGGGGGGGGGGGGGGGGGGGGGGGGGGGGGGGGGGGGGGGGGGGGGGGGGGGGGGAGGCGGGGGGGGGGGGGGGGGGGGGGGGGCGGGGAGGATAAACACAAAGGGAAAGAAAAGTAATCAGATAGTTACAGATAATGAACGGACCAATTGAGAAATTAGGCCTTAAGCAACGATACTACGTCAGATCGGAGGAATAGGAAGGTTCTAAACCGAAGAAGAGTTAAATGTGAATGAAATCATGCAAATACGAGGAAGTAAGTATGTAACCAACGGAAGAAAGTAAGGGTACATTCTTGCTGGAAGAAGAGCAAAAGAAACAGTTGCTGGATTGTGCAGGAAGAAACGTAGCACCTAATACAATGAAAATTTAAAGTCTGTACAAAGGACTTAGAACCTACGTTCCGTTCAATCCTTTGAACGATTAGATTAAGAGACTACGAAAGGTTAGTCTACCTAAACTTAGTTCTAGTTTATAGCTTAGGTACCTTCTCACCTTCTGGTAGGTGGAGGGTGACTGGTTGGCGGCTGTGAAGAACCTAGATCAACGTGAAGAAATGCGAGAGAAAAACAGGAACATGGAAACCCTAGTCCAGGTCGTTGCGTCTAAACGTGACATATTATTTTTGTTTTACGCACAGAATGTCAATGGTAGTGCAGTGGTTAGAGTGTCAAATGTTGTAGCCTATAGTGAGGTTTGTCTTAGGGGGTACAAAACTTAGGGTTAGCTATATGTACCCCAACCAACATCAATGCATCATCCATTCTTCATTTTGACATGGTATCAGTTAGGTTAGGATCCTGTGGGATCCCGTTCCGCCGTTCTCCGTTCGTACCACCCGAGCCTGATCCTAGCTCTCGTTCGTCTCCTTCTCGTTGTTACCGAGCCTAGCGCCGAGCCACGCTCTCGTTCGTATCGTTCCAGCTGTTACCGAGCCTAGCATCGAGCCACGCTCTCGTTCGTAGCGTAGCCCGCCCCCCCCCCCCGTCGCGTCGCCTTCCCCCCCCCCTCGAGTCGCGCCGTCCCTTTCCCCCTGTCGCGTCGCGCTCCCCCCGTCGCGTCGCGTCCGCGCCTTCCCCCGTCGTGTCGCCTTCCCCCTGTCCCGTCGCGCCCCCCCCCCCCTTTCCCCCCGTCGTGTCGCCTTCCCCCTGTCCCGTCGCACCCGCCCCTTTCCCCCCGTCACGTCGCCTTCCCCCTGTCCCGTCGCACCCGCCCCTTTCCCCCCGTCACGTCGCCTCCCCCTGTCCCGTCGCTCCTGCCCTCTCCCCCGTCGCGTCGCCGTCCCGCAGCGCCCGCCGCTGTCGCTCGCGAGCGCCCGCCGCTGTCGCTCGCGACCGCGCTCGTCGCCGCCGCGCCTGCCGCCGTCGCCCTGCGCGCCTCGCTGCGGCCCCGCCGTCGTCGCCCGCCGCTGCGCGCGTCGCCGCTGCGCCCCCCCCCCCTGCCGTCGCCCGCTGCGCGCGCTGCTGGCCCCTGCTGCCGTACGCGCTGCCATCGCCCGCCGCTGCGCCCGTTCTCGTTCTCCGCTGCTTAGTCCCCTGTTACCTCCCGCTGTCACGCCCGCTGTGGCGTCCGCTCCTCCCCTGTCCCAGAGTACCGCCGAACCCTAATTTGCCTCTCATCTACTGCTGTCCCCTCCCTCTCCGTTCGCGTTCGTTTTCGCTATGGCGACTCAGCGTGTCCTTCGTTTCGACGCTGACGGTAGACCTCTTGATTTTTCCGTCTGGCTTCTTCGTGCTCGCCGTCTGTTAGAGAGTCAGGTCCAGGCAGTCCCTCTGGGCGCACGCTACTGGTGCCCTACCTGCGCCCCCCGACCCTACGCCTTTAGGACCTGCCCCTGACGACGCCGCTAGAGCCCGCTTTGCCACTCAGCGAGCTGACCAGACGGCTTGGACGTCACGTGACGCTGCGGCCTGCATCGCGCTCAGCAGCCTCCTCCCTGAGTCTGAGGAGGTTCACTTCACTCAGGTTCGCACCGCTGCTGCGTACCTCACTGCGATTAAGGCCCGCTACTCTACTCCCGCTGCTGTCTCTCTTGGCCGCCTGTTCCTCCCGTTCCTGTTTCCTGACCTGGCGTCTTTTGAGCGCTCTGCTGACTTGATCGCTCACCTCCGCTCGCTCGACGCTAGTTACCGCGCTGCTTGCACTGAGGCACAGCTTGCACTGCTTCCTCCCCCTATGGCGATTACTATCTATTTCATCGCCACTAGCCTCCCTGACCGCCTTGCCTCCGTTCGCGACGCGCTTCTGCTGAAGCACCCTAGTGAGCTCACCGTCGAGGTCCTTGAGTCTGCACTCAAGGACGTCGAGAGCAACCTTCGCTTGGTAGCCGCTGCCTCTGGTGCTGTGCCCCCCCCACTCTTCCACGGGTGCACAGTCCCGCAGTTACCCACCTTTACTGCCTCACTTGCCACTGCCGCTACTGACGCGACTGCAGCTGCTGTTACGACTGCGTCGCGGTCCCGCGGTAGGAGTGGCAAGAAAGGCGGTTCTGGTGGTGGTAGTGGAGGTGGAGGCGGAGGTAGTGGAGGTGGCGTTGCGCCTGGCGGCGGTGGAGGTTCAGGGCCTGGAGAGGCGCCTCGTGCAGTGACTGGTGACTCCACTGCGCCTGCTGGTGGTGGCGACGCCCGAGTTCGTCAGTCGCCTCCTGTACTTCCTGCCCCGGTTGGTGGAGCAGCGGCGTGGTACCAGGCTCAGCGTCAGCAGCAGCTTCTGCAGCACCAGCAGCCCCTCTCCTCCCAGCAGCCTCAGCAGCAGCAGCGGCAGCAGCTGGCTCCAGGGTCGGGGCTGCGTCAGACCCAGCGCGGTGCTGCTTACACTCCCTGCACCTACCAGGTTCTGACAGGCACTCGTCGTGGCCACCCTTGTGGCCGGTTTCACCCCCCTGGTCAGTGCTTTGCTCAGCTCACTGACACGGTTCGTTTGGTCTACGGGGTTGGTGCTCCTGCCCCTGACTGGCTGCCTCTTGTTCAGCGCTACGGCTCCGCTCTGTGGGGCATGTCTGCTGAGCAGTTAGTTGATCTGATTGGTACTCCCCATGCTATGTATGCTGTTGTTGACTCTAGTGTTTCTGACTCTGCTTACTCTGGTGTTGTTAGCTTAGGTGCTAGCCTTGCTCAGTTGCCTGTTGCTAGTGTAGGTTCTTGTGTAGACTCTAGTCCAGCGGCTACCTCAGAGGACGGTTCGCTGTCGTTCACGCTGGACTCTGGAGCCTCTCACTGCTTCTTTCGTGACAGCACGACACTTACGCCTCTTCCTGCGCCTGTTTCTGTGGCGCTGGCTGATCCCACTTCGGGACCAGTCACCGCGCGTCACACTACCACCTTGCCGTGTCCGGCTGCTCCTTCTGGGTCTCTCACTGGGTTTCACGTCCCCTCGTTCTCCCGGAACTTGGTGGGCGTGCGACCCCTCGTGAGTCAGCACGTGGGTGTGTGGTTTGAGCCTTCTGGAGAGACTGCGGTGTGTGTTGACGGGGACTCTTACCAGCCCCTCGCCACTTTTGCTGCTGAGCCGGGCTCCGGTCTCTACACTCTTCACACTGGCCCGCGCCCTCAGCAGCGACTGCAGCAGCAGCAGCAGCCGCAGCAGCAGCGGCAGCAGCAGCCGCAGCCGCAGCCACAGCCGCCCCTCCTGCCCCCGGCCCCTGTTTTGCCCCCCGTTCGAGTCCTCGCGTCTCACCAGGTTGCTCCGTCCCCCCAGGTAGCTGTGTCTTGTCAGGTTCCTCCGTCTAGTCCGGTCGCTGCGTCGTGCTCCTGTCGGTCGCTTGCCCACCCCACCGTTTTGTGGCACCACCGGCTGGGGCACCCTTCTCCTCCTCGTCTTCGCGCTATGTCTCGTCAGCGTCTTGTCTTAGGTCTCCCGCGTGTCTTGCCGTCGCTGCCGCCGTCCCTTGCACCACCGTGCGGTCCTTGCGTCGAGGGTAGGCTGCGCGCCACCCCTCACTCCTCCTCCCTTCGTCCGGCCACCGAGCCTTTTGAGACGCTGCACTTGGACGTCTGGGGCCCCTCTCCTCGCCCTGGCCCTGAGCGTGAGCGTTTCTTTTTGGTGGTCGTTGACGACTACTCCCGCTACACCACAGTGTTCCCCCTAGCGAAGAAGTCTGAGGTGACTTCTACGCTGATCAGGTGGTTGCTTACCACCCAGGACACTCGTGGTCGTCGTGTCAGCTGTCTCCACTCCGACCGCGGGGGCGAGTTTCGCTCCGGCATTCTCGCTGGATTCTGTCGCGAACAGGGCATTCGTCAGTCCTGGACGCTTCCGGAGTCCCCACAGCAGAATGGGGTTGCTGAGCGTCGCATAGGCCTGGTCATGGAGATTGCCCGCACCTCCTTGACTCACGCCCGTGCCCCCCATTTCCTGTGGCCATACGCGGTCAGGTACGCCGCGCACCAGCTGAACCTCTGGCCACGCGTCTCTCGGCCGGAGGCTTCACCGACCAGTCTTTGGACAGGGTCCCCTGGTGTCGCGTCGAGGTTTCGTGTCTGGGGGTGCTTGGCTCTTGTCCGCGACACCTCCGCGGACAAGCTCTCGCCTCGCGCCGTTCCTTGTGTCTTCCTTGGTTTCCCTGAGGACTCCTCTGACTTCACCTTTTACCACCCTCCCTCTCACCGGTTCTTTGACTCTCGTGACGTCCGTTTCGAGGAGTCCACCCCCTACTACGTCAGGTACCCAGTCGGGGTCTCCCGGTCACCACCCCCCCTCTCTTCCTGACCGCCGCTCCCCCGCCTGCTCCCCCGGTACAGCCTCCCCCCCCTGGTCCAGCCCCGTCTGGTGTGTCTCAGGCTAGCCCTCCCCCTTCGGTAGCCCCCCCTGTACAGCCTCCCTCCCCACAGTCTTCCTCGCCGCCTCCTGCAGGTGCTCCCTCTCGAGAGGTTGGTCCTGCGACTGTCCCTGTACAGGTCTCTGGTTCTGGGGGTGCTGGAGTTGGAGCTGAGCCGCGGGTTGCAGAGGACTCTTGTCTTCCGGGGGCTGGTACTGGTCGTGCGGAGTCTGGGGGTGCTGGTGCGGAGTCTGGGGGTGCTGCGTCTGGGGGTGAGGGTGTCCCTTCGGTTTCTGGAGAGCCTGGGTCTGGAGCTGGTGTTGGTGCTGCCTCTGGGGGTGGTGTACTTGGTGCTTCGGAGGTCGACTCTGGGGCTGCCGCTGCCCCGGACACTACTCCTTCCCCCCACCCCTACCCGACCAGGTTCCAGGCTCGTGTTCGCCGTGCTCGTGAGGAGCAGCTGGAGTTGGAGAGAGAGGAGAGAGAGTTGGAGAGAGAGTTGCAGCGGCTCGAGGAGCAGGAGCGACAGCAGCAGGAGCAGCAGCAGGAGCAGCAGCAGGGGCAGCAGCTGAGCCAGCAGCAGCCGCAGCAGCCGCAGCAGCAGCAGCAGCTGCTGCCGTCTCCTCCTCCTGTCTCGGGTCTTCGGACCCTTGGTCTCCCGTCTCCCTCTCCTTCCTCCTCCCCCTCTCCTCCCGTCTCTGGTCCTCCGCTTCCTCCTCCTGACCCCTCTCCCGCTGTTTTCCCTCGTTCTCAGTCTTCGTTGTCTCCTCCTCCTTCTCAGACTTGGGCCTCTCGTCGCTCCCCTCGTGCTCGTCCCTCGTCTCCTGTTCCCTTCACTGACCTTCGTACAGCCTTCCTTTGTTCTCGTCCACCTCGTCCGTCTCCGTCTGTGCTTCCGTCTCCTCCTGAGTCGGCCCTCACTGTGTCGCTTCCTTCTCCTGTCACTGACTACTACCGCACGTACCGTCCTGTTCTCTCTCGTGTTCTCGCCTCTCTTGTTACCCACCCTCGTGCCTCTGTGTCCTCTGTGTCCGCTCTTACTGCCGCAGTCACTGAGTTTGCCTCTACCCGCCGCCTTGACTTCGCCACCGCTCTTGTGGCTGCTCCTCCTTCCAGTCCTCTGGCCGTCGGGGGTGTGTCTGCCCTTGGCAGTGACGCCCTAGAGGACAGGCAGTTTGAGCTAGAGTTCCTGGCGGCCGCTTCCCCTCATCTCTGTGCCATGCTCCTCGCCCCTGAGGGTGACCCCGACGCCCTTGACATTCCGACTCCTCGCACTTACGCTGAGGCAGTGTCAGGGCCTTGGGCCTCTCAGTGGAGAGCTGCCATGGACGCAGAGATGGCCTCCTACAGATCCACAGGCACCTACGTCGATGAGGTTCCCCCTCCGGGGGCGAACGTAGTCGACGGCATGTGGATCTACAGGGTGAAGCGGCCACCGGGATCTCCTCCGGTCTTCAAGGCGCGCTACGTGGCTAGAGGTTTCAGTCAGCGCGAGGGAGTTGACTTCTTTCAGACCTTCGCGCCCACCCCGAAGATGACCACTCTTCGGGTGTTACTACACGTAGCAGCACAGAGAGACTACGAGTTACACTCTCTCGACTTCTCTACTGCTTTCCTTCAGGGCAGTCTTCACGAGGAGGTCTGGTTGCGTCGTCCCTCTGCCTTCACTGGCTCTTTCCCTCCTGGGACCCAGTGGAGGCTGAGGCGACCGGTTTACGGTCTTCGTCAGGCTCCTCGTGAGTGGCACGACACCCTGCGTTCTACCCTGTCTGACCTTGGGTTCCAGCCGTCTTCTGCTGACCCGTCGCTGTTCGTTCGTCGTGGCTCCACACCTTTCTTTGTTCTGGTCTACGTTGACGACCTTGTTTTCGCCACCCCTGACAGGGTTGCTTTGGCACACGTGAAGTCCGAACTGCAGAAGAGACACACCTGCACTGATCTTGGTGAGCTGCGCCACTACCTTGGCCTGCAGATCACCAGGGACAGAGCTGCTCGCACCATTACACTTTCACAGTCGCACATGGTGCAGCAGGTCCTTCAGCGGTTCGGGCTTCAGCACTCCACAGTACAGCGCACACCTCTTGCTGTTGACCACAGACTCACTGGACCCTTTCCTGACGAGCCGTTCGAGCCTAGTGGTCCCTACGCAGAGCTTGTGGGTTGCCTCATGTACCTGATGACTTGTACTCGCCCGGACCTCGCCTTCCCTCTCAGCGTTCTTGCGCGCTTTGTTGCGCCAGGGAGACACCGTCCTGTTCACTGGACAGCAGCTGTGAGGGTGGCGAAGTACCTAGCGACGACATCAGGCATGGGGCTAGTTCTTGGAGGACAGCAGTCTGTCGTACTTACTGGTCACTGTGACTCCTCTTACGCTGACGACGCTGAGACTCACAGGTCTACTCAGGGGTACTGTTTCAGCCTGGGTTCTGGAGCTGTTTCCTGGCGGTCCACGCGCTCCTCTTCGGTCTCGACCTCTACAGCTGAGGCTGAGATCTACGCTGGTGCCATGGCGGCACAGGAGCTGCGTTGGTTGACCTTCTTGCTCACCGACCTTGGTGAGCGGCCGAGCTCTGCACCGACCTTGTTCACTGACAACAAGGCGTCTATTCTCCTTTGTCGAGAGCCACGACTGGAGAGCAGAGTGAAGCACATTCACGTCAGGTACTTTCTTCTGCGAGAGTTGCAGAGGCGTGGACAGGCTCGCTTTGAGTTTGTGGAGTCAGAGGCCAACACTGCAGACATCTTCACCAAGGCGCTTCCGCCTTGTGACCACCAGAGGTGCTGTGTGCAGTTAGGCCTTGTTGACACTGGTTCTCGTGTTGCTTAGACTTGAGTGTACTGTTTACTTTGCTTTCTATATATCTCTGTTACTTCTTGGACTGGCCTTGTGGCCACTGTTGTTTGTGCTCAGACTGTGTGGTGACGTTGTGATCCACCCTGAGCTTTGTTTCTTGGACTGGTCTTGTGACCGTACTCGTTTGGTTCTGCTAGACACCCCTCACTTAGGCTATGGGGGTGTGTCAAATGTTGTAGCCTATAGTGAGGTTTGTCTTAGGGGGTACAAAACTTAGGGTTAGCTATATGTACCCCAACCAACATCAATGCATCATCCATTCTTCATTTTGACATAGAGTGGTTTTCGGAAGCGAGAGGTGGCAGGTTTGAATCTTGCTTGTGGCGGTTTTGCAAACCTCAACCAAAGATGTTGAGGTTCATGTTTGGTTTAAGTGTTGTGCACAGTAAGATAGATAATCATGTAACACACAATCCATATTTAATATTAGAAGTTGAATAACATAAGCCGTTTATGACAATTGCTTCGCAACCCTACGACGACTTTGTCGCCTCTTGTTTTTTTCGGAGGACCCTGACAGAAAGTTTTTTTCCAAGGACCAACACTGAAGAGAAAGTGTGGCCCAAAACGAATCTGAGGCCCCGGTATGATATGACACAGCACAATTTGGCCTATGGTACGTATTTGTAGGATAACCCACAGTAGAACCACACTGTTTTGGCCATTATCTAGACCGAGATGCCAAGCCCCGCGATGTCAGCAACAGGTTCATCTCTTAGCAGAGGCACAGTGCTCCACGCATGCAAGCGTAACCCATGGTGTGGCGGCAGATGCTGGCACCCCAGGCTCACAGCAAGCACGTGGGCTGGCGACAGCTGGACAAGCATGCTGCGCCATGTGGCGCTCTCTGGTCGTGCCATGTCAGCATCACAGGCGAGCATATCTTGCGACGAGGCATGAGAGGAGTGAGTGGCAGGGGAGGCGTCTGGGGCTGGCTGATCGCAGGTGAGTGGCGGAGGGGCGAGGGTGGCGTGATGGGTGAGGCCGATGGCCCACGCCTGTGGGTGCGAGTGGGGGTTGAGAGAGGGATCCCGTTTGCATGCGGCTTGTGGGTCATTTAACAAAGAGCATGAGCACATGCTTCCACATGAGCACAAGCTTCCACATGAGCACAAGCTTCCACATGAGCACAAGCTTCCACATGCACACATGCTTCCACATGCGCACATGCTTCCACATGCGCACATGCTTCCACATGAGCACATGCTTCCACATGGGCACATGCTTCCACATGAGCACATGCTTCCACATGAGCACATGCTTCCACATGAGCACATGCTTCCACATGAGCACATGCTTCCACATGAGCACATGCTTCCATGCGACTATTGCCTTAACTTATACATTCCACCAGGGAGAGGACGAGGTGCAGGGGGGCGGGGACGCATGCTGACCTGGTGGGTGCGGCGAGGGGGAGCGAGGGCGTGGGTGAGGGCGAGGGCAGCTTGGTGCGATGGTGAGAGGCGGAAGGCGAAGGAGCGGAAGGGCAGCGCGTTCATGCCCCTCCCTTGCGCCTTCACGTACGCCTCCTGGCCGGCACGGACCCGTGCGGAGCGAGACAGCACACACAGTAGGGGGCAAAGCATGAGGGGAGGGCGGGGGGTGGTAGGACCGTGGAAGGGGGAAATGGGAGGTAGGGGGGCAGAGGAGCTAAGAGGAGTTGTTTCCAGAGGGGGGTGAAATGGAAGAAAAAGAAAGCAAGCACTGAGCCACAGGCAGGGCAGCCTGCAACCTTCCCCCCCATCTCCCCTTACCCTCCTCTCCCTTTTACCCTCCTCTAACTTTTCCCCTCCTCTCCCCTTCCCCTCCTCTCCCCTTCCCCTCTCTTCTCACCTCCCCTCTCTCTCACCTTGAGCGTCCACAGGTGAACGAACCGCCGCTGCCGCTCCGACTCATCTTGCCCCGCGCCCACCCACGCCGCCTCCTCCGCTGCAAACCGGCTTCTCGCGACAGCCAGCACGCCCCTGCGAGGGCAGCGGGCAGCGGCCTCCACGTCCACCCCTACGGGCATGGCGGAGGTCACTGCCAGGGCGATGAGGCCCTCCGTGTGGCTCACGTTGAAATGCAAAGAAACTGCCCCGCTGCTGCTGTCGCCCGGGCTGCTGCTGCTGCTGCTGCTCCTGCTGCTGTCGCCCGGGCTAATGCTGCTGTGGCTGCTGGTTGTGCAAGAGTGGTCAGTGCGGCTGTCAAGATCACTCCTGCTGCTCCCGCTGGCCATGTCACCGGCACTCTTACTGCTGCACTCCCTGCCCTCAGCGGCTTGAGAAGCTTCCTCATGCTGCCACCCCAAGGGAGCGCGTACCCCATCCGCCCACACGGATGGCTGCCCTGCTGCTTTGCTGCCCCGGCAGTCCTGTGATACGCCCGCCTTTGCCCCCTCCTGGCCATACTGCTGCTGCGGCTGCTGCCGCGAGGGTTGGGTAGGAGGGTTGGGCGAGGCGGGGTTGAAGGTGGAGGCCCAGCACACCTGGTGGGGGATGAGGGGGACACGGACAGGGATGGCGGAGTTAGAAAAGGCAGGAGGGAGCTTAGAAAAGGCAGGAGTGGGCCTAGAAAAGGCAGGAGTGGGCTTAGAAAAGGCAGGAGTGGGCTTAGAAAAGGCAGGAGGGAGCTGACTGCGAGGTTGAGAATGAGAGCACGTGGCAGCAGGGCGAAGAAGAAGAGAACAACCAGCACGCGGAAGGGCTGGGGTGGTGGGGGGAGAGTTGGGGGGAGGAGTTTGGGGGAGGGGGGAGTTGGGGGGGGGGGGGATTGTGGGGGAGGAGAGGGGTAGGAGTTGGGGGGGAGGAGTTGGGGGGGAGGAGTTGGGGGGGAGGAGTTGGGGGGGAGGAGTTGGGGGGGAGGAGTTGGGGGGGAGGAGTTGGGGGGGAAGGAGTTGGGGGGGAGGAGTTGGTGGGGAGGAGTACGTTGTGAAGTTTAAGCTTCCAATCGTGCCCACCCCATCGCCAACCCTGTGTGCCCCATCGCCAACCCTGTGTGCCCCACTGCCATTCCTCCTACCCGGTGCGCCCGCCTCACCTGCAGCCTGGTGCTCACCCCCACCCCCACCCCCACCCCCACCCGCACCACAGCCTGCTGCTCTCGCCTCACTCCTTCCCCTCCTCCCCCCCGTGCTCTGCATCCCATCCCATGCACTGCACTGCTGCTCCCTCGCACGGCTTCCCCTCACTGCTGCTTCTTCCCGCTCGCCTTTGCCTTTCCCCCACCACACCTCCCCACCTGCGCCTTGCCCCCCATCCCACCTGCGGCTTGCCCCCCATCCCACCTGCGGCTTGCCCCCCATCCCACCTGCGGCTTGCCCCCCATCCCACCTGCGGCTTGCCCCATCCCACCTGCGGCTTGCCCCATCCCAACTGCGGCTTGCCCCCCATCCCACCTGCGGCTTGCCCCATCCCACCTGCGGCTTGCCCCATCCCACCTGCGGCTTGCCCCATCCCACCTGCGGCTTGCCCCATCCCACCTGCGGCTTGCCCCATCCCACCTGCGGCTTGCCCCATCCCACCTGCGGCTTGCCCATCCCACCTGCGGCTTGCCCCATCCCACCTGCGGCTTGCCCCATCCCACCTGCGGCTTGCCCCATCCCACCTGCGGCTTGCCCCATCCCACCTGCGGCTTGCCCCCCATCCCACCTGCGGCTTGCCCCCCATCCCACCTGCGGCTTGCCCCATCCCACCTGCGGCTTGCCCCATCCCACCTGCGGCTTGCCCCATCCCACCTGCGGCTTGCCCCATCCCACCTGCGGCTTGCCCCATCCCACCTGCGGCTTGCCCCATCCCACCTGCGGCTTGCCCCATCCCACCTGCGGCTTGCCCCATCCCACCTGCGGCTTGCCCCATCCCACCTGCGGCTTGCCCCATCCCACCTGCGGCTTGCCCCATCCCACCTGCGGCTTGCCCCATCCCACCTGCGGCTTGCCCCATCCCACCTGCGGCTTGCCCCATCCCACCTGCGGCTTGCCCCATCCCACCTGCGGCTTGCCCCATCCCACCTGCGGCTTGCCCCATCCCACCTGCGGCTTGCCCCATCCCACCTGCGGCTTGCCCCATCCCACCTGCGGCTTGCCCCATCCCACCTGCGGCTTGCCCCATCCCACCTGCGGCTTGCCCCATCCCACCTGCGGCTTGCCCCATCCCACCTGCGGCTTGCCCCATCCCACCTGCGGCTTGCCCCATCCCACCTGCGGCTTGCCCCATCCCACCTGCGGCTTGCCCCATCCCACCTGCGGCTTGCCCCAGGGGTTGGCGCGGAAGAGAATGTCCCCCGGGTGCACCCGCCCCTCCAGGTCTGGGGGTCGGGGGGAGGGAGGGGAGGGGATGGGAGGGAGGAGGAGGAGGGGAGGGAGGGGAGGTTGGGGGGGGGATGGGAGGGGAGGGGAGGGGAGGGGAGGGGAGGGGAGGGAGGAGGGAATGAGGACTATGAGTTGATGAGTGAGTAGTGTGGTGAGTGCGAGAGTGCGTGAGTGAGTACATAGTTGGTTCAGCACGTGGGTCACACGTGGGTCACACGTGGTGCATCGCGCATGCATGCCAACAAAGCGGCCGTTGAGAGGTGCTTCCATTCCAGTGCCGCACAGCCCCAGTGCCGCACAGCCCCAGTGAGGACCCAGCGCGCGTCCCAAGCAGCCCGCGCAAGCACGACTCACAGCGGGCGAGCGACTCACAGCGGGCGAGCGACTCACAGCGGGCGAGCGAGACGCGCACGAGGGCGCGCGTGAGCAGCTGCTGCAGCTGCGCGGGGGACAGCGGCCAGGGGAGCGATGGGGACGGCGCGGACGCGTCGCCGCCGCTCAGCCAATAGGCGTCCGCCAGTTGGCGAGGGGATGGCAGCGTGGCGGCTGCGTGCTGCTGATGTGGCGGCGAAGATACGATTCGGTGCTTTTCCTGCTGACTCAGCAGCGACCAATAGGAGGCGAGCAGGGAGGGATCGGCGAAAGCGGAGGAAGAGGATTTCGCGGAGTGCGCGGAGGAGGAGGGAGTTTGACGCACCAGAGGTGGATTTCCCTGGCGGTACGGGGGAGGGGGAGGACAGGAAGAGGGGACAGGGGCCGGCTTATCAAAGGATTACTCTAGAGGGAGTGCACAGCCGCACGCTCCGCATTCGTGCTCCCGGTTGTATCGAGGTTGGTTTTGTCGACAATTCTCGCGCGGAAGGCGCGAGTGCGGAAGGCGCGAGTGCGGAAGGCGCGAGCGCGGAAGGCGCGAGCGCGGAAGTTGCGAGTGCGGAAGGCGCGAGCGCGGAAGTTGCGAGTGCGGAAGGCGCGAGCGCGGAAGTTGCGAGTGCGGAAGGTGCGTTACCCGGGGAGTGGAGACGGTCGAAGCAGCGCGGGCGAGAGGCGCAGAGGGGAAGCCATGGCCCGTGCGCGTGAAGCGGGGAGAGCGCGTACGGCGGCGGTGATTGCGCGCGAAAGTGCAAGGACTTTGACTCTTCAATCGAACGTCATTGCTCGACCTCGTGTGCTCGTGCAGTCAGGAACAGGCGGGTGTGCGGTGCGGAAAGAGGTGCTTGCGCATGAGAATTCGCGCGAGTGGTGTGGTGTCACGCGACCCAGATCCAGTTTCAAATCTGCTGTGTTTGAAGTCACGAGAACACCGGTTACCTGATTCTTTTCGAATCCTAACATTTATGAATTTCGTTTAGCAGTTCCCCAACCTCGCGAATCTCGCTCGCGACTTCCCGATCGCCCCAACCAGTACCTTTCGCAGAGCTCAATTGATTCTCGCCCAGCGTCGCACACATTGCTGCTCAGGATTGAGACCGCAGAATCACCCATCCAACGCAAACCCCCATTCTCTAATCATCGTCGTCGCATAATCGCATTCATCGCGACTTGTCAGCGGAAGCGACTATGCAGCTTGATCCCTTGCCTTACACTCGCGTAGCAAACACGGCATAGGAAGGCCGTTCCCGCGTTAGTGCGCCCTTCAACGCGCAAGACGTCGCGCACAGTTTATTTCTTCGCCACTTTTTGGTATACTTTTTGCACGCTGTCCGATTCCCCCGAGCTCGAATCATCTCATTCCAGGTATGTTCGTTCGGGTCCTCCTCCCTCCTCGTCTCTCCTCCGTCCAGCTGGAAGCGACTCGCCATCGCGCGCGAGAGTTGTAAGCGATTGAGAAATAGGCAAGTCGAGCCGCGAAGCTTGCCCCCACCAGCCCGCCGCTCCGCGCGCTCATTCCGTCCGCTGCGGTCGAGTGGGATCGATCCCTCCGTGTCGCGTCACTGCGCGGCCAGCCCCGGCAGTACCGTTGGTCGCGGGGTCTCGTTGCTGCCATGCGTTGCTCATCGCCGCTCCGGCGCCCTTTGAAAGAACCAATTTTCGCCTCTCGCGTGCTTCGCCGCCCATCCCCTCTGCTCCCTGGCCCTCACTCGCTCCGTGCTCTCTCTCTTCTCTCCCTCTTTCCTTTCCCTCCCCGCCTCCCCGCCCCTCCGCTCCATTTCCCCAATGCACCGGTCCCCTTAGCCTCCCACCACGTGCCATGCCAATCCGTCCCCTCGCTCATGCTCCTCCTGTTCATGCTCATGCTCACGCTCATGCTCATGCTCGCTCGCTCGTGCACGTGCCATGCACACCCCACAGGTGCATGGCTGGATCAGCTTGGCGCGCAGTGGTCGTCCACACAGCATTGCGTCATTCACGTCCACCCACCCCCGCGCACCACCACGAACCACACGACACCGCACCACACCATACCAGCACTGCAATGAGCTGAATCTGTTTCACGTGCCCTTTCTCCCCGTTTCGTTCGGCCCCATTTGTGCGCCCCCCGTGCCCGCTTCCCCCCACCACCAACACTAGCAGCAGCAACACCAGCAGCAGCAGCAGCAGCAGCAGCCATGGCGTGTCGGGGCTTCCTGCAGTGTCTGCTGAAGCTCTTCAACTTCGCCCTCGCCATCGTGGGGGTACTTCTGATTGTGTACTCCCTCTCCCGCCTCGTTCACCTCGACCCCGACCTCCATCCACCCAGCCCCCCTTCTCCCTCCCCCTCCCCCTCGCCCTCTCCCCCGTCCCTCTCCTCCGCCTCGCCCCTCGCCCCCGCCTCCATCCGCCCATCCTCTCCGCCGCGTGATGCCTCACCTCTCAGCAGCGGCAGCAGCAGCAGCCGCAGCAGTGCGGGCAGCGTGGGCGGCAGGAGGCAGTTGGGGGCGACCAGCAACGAGCTGCTCTTGCCCTACCTCTGGTACCGCGCTTGCACCCCCTTCCTCCCCGCTGCCCTCTTCCCGCTGCCCTCTCCCCGCTGCCCTCTCCCCTCTGCCTTCTGTCCTTTCCCATCCCCCTCCCGCCGTCCCCCTCCCCCCTCCCTCCCTTCCCGCCCCTTGCCGTGTGTTCATCGATCTGCCAGGCTCATCCTTCACTGCGTGTTCGCACTCGCCTTCCTTCTATCTTATTCGCCTCACTGCCTCTGCTGCCCCCATTTGAACCGGCCGCTTGCCCCACTTTCCTACCCCTGCCCGCCCAACCCCGCCCCTTTCCCTCCCCCCCTCTCACAGGTTCATCTACGTGTTGGTGGGGTTGGGCGCGCTGCTGACGCTGGTGACCATCGTGGGCGCCGTGGCGGCAGAGAGCAACAACGCCTGCTGCCTCTCATGCGTGCGTCCCTGCGCTGCTGCCTTGCTTGTCATGTGCATAGCTTCGCTTGCTCTATGTGCGCATTGCTCTGCCATGCCATGCCATGCCATGCCATGCCATGGCACGGCACTGCCTGCTGCCTCGCTGCTCGCAACCGAGTCGCTTCAATGCAGCCGTGTCTCCTGCTTGTAGCCTCTTCTTTTTACCCGAAAATGGCTCTGAAAGAGCCAGGAGCCATGAACATGCACGGGTGCGTAAGGTTGAGAGGGCAGCGGATGGTGTACTATGTGGTTGAGTGGAGTGGAGTGGAGTGGAGTGGCAACAAGGCGTAAAATGCACCGGGGAGCAGTAAGTCAAGAGGGGACGAGGGGGTAACGCAGCAGCCTAAAGCGACAACTGACCCAATCCCGCCGTAACACTAATCATCCTGTCTGTTCACCAACCATGTGATGCTTTTGTGTTTCCATTCCACTCCTTTCGTCTGTGCTCCTCCCGCCCCACATTCCTTGCACCCCACAGTACCAGTTCGGCCTGTGTGTGCTGCTGCTCATTCAAGGATCCCTCGCTGCGCTCGTCTGGCTTCAGGTAACCTCTTCTTGCATGTAACCCCTTGCATGTAACCTGGTGGTAACCACCCCTTGCATGTAACCTGGTGATAACCACCCCTTGCATGTAACCTGGTAACCACCCCTCGCAGGGTAACCTGGTAACGTAACCACCCCTTGCATGTAACCACCTCTTGCATGTAGCCACACCTTGCGTGTAACCTCGTTAACACTGTTTGCATGTAACCTGGTAACCACCTTCAACATGTAACACCCTTCCAATCAAACCTAGTGTAACCCTGGTAAACACCCTCTCCCCTCGCACCTCGACCCTCGGCCCCCACCCTTGCCCTCGCCCTGCGCCACTGTGTGCACCACGACGTGCTGGAGGCCCCTTGCACGTCACCACCCCTCTTCGCTCTCCCCTCGCCCCGCTTCCCTCTTCTCTCATCCCTCGCCCCACTCCCCTCCTCCCTCGCCCCTCGCCCCTCGCCCCTCGCCCCTCGCCCCCTCTCCCCTCTCCCCTCTCCCGTCTCCCGTCTCCCCTCGCCCCTCGCCTCGCGTGCACCAGGACGTGCCAGAGGACACCACAGGCGAGTTTGAGAGGGAGAGGGCGTTTGTGCTGCGCAGCCTCGACCTTCCAAGCTGCGCCATTCGCCGAGTCCCTTCACCCCAACCTTCTCGCCCCCTTACCCCTCGCCCCCTCGCCCCTCGCCTCGCGTGCACCAGGACGTGCCAGAGGACCTCACGGGCGAGTACGAGAGGGAGAGGGCGTTTGTGCTGCGCAACCTCGACGTCTGCCGCCTCGCGGCCGTCAGCCTGCTGCTCGTTGAGGTGAGGCGAGTGTCGCAAGCGGGAGTAAGTGAGGAAAAGAAGCAAGCACAGCGGTGGGATCGGCTGGGAGGTAGGCCTAGCCTTTTAGGCGTGCAGGATAGTGAGTGAATGATCACATGTGGCACGCTCAAGATTTCGTGCCCAGCAGCAGTTTGTAGGGACTGTGGAAACACACAAAATGCTTCGAATTGAGTCCTTGTCCAATCTCAAGGTCAAGGTTCAATCTCAGGCGTTGCACTGCAACAGGCCGCTGCCATAGAGTGAAGAGCAATTTTTCCTTCCTCTGTGAGAGGCGTCTCCCAATGAAGGGGGTGTGTGAAGGACTCTGAGATTGGTTCTGGGTTTGGCCAGAGAGGTTACAAGCAGAATGGCTGGGAGGCCGTGGGTGCGCTGACCCCCCTCCTGACATGCCATTTTTTGCGTAGCCACTCCGGCACTCCAAGCCAAGCCCAGTGCCATTGCCACATTTTCCTTCACTAGTTGCGTCCTCTCACAAAACAATCAAAGCTCACTCGTCAGGGGCTTCATTCTTCCTCTGTGCAACCTTCCTACCCTTTGCTGCTGCCTCGCTGCTGCCATCTTTGCAACCCCCTTGTCCTCGCCCCCCACCACCCCTCTTATCACCCTCCACTCTCCCCATTGCACCCCATCAGGGCATGGCACTGCTGCTGGCCATGATGCTGAGGGCCATGCACAGCGATGCCGCACTGGCCTACAGCAACAACCCCCCCCCCCCCCCCCCCCCCTCCCCTCCCCCTTCCCACCCCACTCTTCCCTCCCCTCCTCCCCCCTCCCCCCCCCCTCTCTCCTCCTCCATCAGGGCACGGCGCTGCTGCTGGCCATGATGCTGAGGGCCGTGCACAGCAACAATGCACTGGCAGATGACGACGATGACTACATTCCCCCCCACCCGCACCCCAACTCGCGCCTGCGCCAACCGCTCCTGCGCCCGCCCCACATGGCGCCCCTTCCCCCCTACTCCGCCGCCGTCCCCTCGTCATCAGCTGACGCTGCTGCTGGTGGTGTGGGTGGGAGTGGTGCGGGTGGCGTGGGTGCGGGGGGAGCAGCAGACGGTGCAGCAGCAGCAGGGGGAGGGGAAGGAGGAGCAGCAGCGCTGTCAGATGCTTGGCGGAACCGCATTTTGGAGAAGGTGCGATGGGGATGGGGGACGGGGGACGGGGCATGGGGCATGGGGGATGGGGGATGGGGGGATGGAGTTGGGGGATGGGGGTTGGGGGGATGGGAGATGGGGGTTGGGGGGATGGGAGATGGGGGATGGGGGGATGGGAGATGGGGGGATGGGAGATGGGGGTTGGGGGCTGTGTTGGAAAATATGCATATTGCGTTTTGTACGCCAGCGCAGATCTAACGTGGAACTACTGCGCGCACCTCTGCATGGAGGAGAAAGGAAGGCGTGCGAGTGAGTGGAGGTCATGGTGGCAGTCGTACCGAGTGCACGACATGCTTGTTGCTATGCTGGGAACGTAGGGTCTGGTAGGTGGAAGAGGCTCTTCCAGTGGACAACCAAGTGGAGGGGGTCTAGGGCCGCATATTCCTGCCTCTGCTTCTGCCCTTACTCTCTCCATCACCTGCCACCAACCCCATCTCCCCGCCTTGCCTCCATCCGCTCCCCCCTGCCACTGTCCCTCGCACCCACCGCCTCCGCTCTCCCAATCCATCAGTATGGGACGGGTGGACTCAAGCAAGGTCCACCACCCTGTCAACCCGCCCTAGCAGCCCGGGCTGCATGCAAGGGCCTTAGTATAGGGCTGAGGCTACCACACACATTTCCCTGTAGTGATGTATGTGCCTGTCCCTGCTTGTGCCTGTCACTCTCTCAATCTCTCACCCACCTGCCACCCTCCCCCCCCCCCCACCAGTACGGGCTAGACACTAACGAGTTCCACCACCCTGTCAACGCACCCCACGCGGCCCCCATGCCCGCGCAGCCCCCCCGCTCATCCTCCGCCTGTGCCCTCATGTGATGCCATGTCACCCTGCTCAAGTGGGGTGAGGGGTGCACTCGTATTTGCGGGGTGGAAAGGCATACACTCGAATGCGCTGGGGTGGGCAGGGGCATTCATTCGTACCGTATGTGCTGGAGGAAGGAGGGCTACACTTGTGTCTTGGGGTGAGGAGCGTACACACTCGTATGCGCTAGGATTGTCCGTGGGGCTTGGGTGGTATATCTAGCAACCCAAACCCTGTCGAACACAGCTCAACCTAGCGTACACTACACAATACACATGCAACTACACAAATGTGTGTTGACAATTGTGTGTGTTCGTCTGTTATACGGTACATGCCTGTCGTCATTGAATAATCAGCCCTTCCATCATATTTGCCACATTTAATCGAAACTAGAAAACAACAATACAGCCGTGTCAGTCACGATTTGTAAAATTCTGCAAGCAAAACAAATTGTCAACTCATGTATTTCCACAGTCGTAACTGAATTCCTCGTTGCATGATAGCGCGTGTTATGATAGAGTGTATCTGGATTCGAGCATCATCGAATGGACAAGTTTTTCTCGACATGCGTCTACCTACAAGTTCGCATTTCCCGCTCGCATGGAAGGCGTTCATGCATGAATGTCCACCCAGTTGAGTAGCGGTTCGGAGTGGTGCAGCAAGCATAAATGTTCCCCTTACATGGGGGCCTGCCTACGCACAGGGAGCAGAGACGCCCAGACATGCACTGGGCGGGTTTCATTACGGGATAAGCGCTCTCAGGGCCTGTAACAGTCTCTTGTCAGATTAATCGCTCAAGCATGGATGCGTTAGACGGGCCGGTGTTGTTCCGCGTGGCGGACGCCACCGGCGATCTTCTTTTCACCATCGCGCAACTCGCGTCCGTCTCTCGCGCCTTCGCTCATGTCGCCCGGTCGGAGCTGTGGCCCCGTTACTGCCTCGCACGCGCCACGGGTTTTGCCAAAGAGAGCGAGGTGGCGGCGGTAGCGGCGGCGGTGGAGCGCCTTGTGCGCGAGGCGAGCAGCGCCGACGCCCCGCAAAATGCGGCGATTAGCCTGGCGCGGTGCATGAGCGCTTGCCCTGGCGTGGCGCACGCCTGCTCCATCGCGCTGCGAGTGAACGCGGCGCCGTTATTCGGGCCGGGGGAGACGGGTCGCTGGAGCGTGGTGGATGAGAGCGGCATGCGTGCAGCGAGTGGCAGCGGTGCCTCCTCTGTCGAAGGCGGAACGGAATGGGTCGGAGAGGCCGGCAACGGTGGCAGCGCAGCGAGTGGGGGCTGCAATGGCGCGGCAGGTTCGCCTACAGCACGCGGTGCAATCGTGTCTCCCACGGATCACCCCAGAGCCGCTACGCCCACCACGCCGCTCACTGCACCCACTGCTGCCTCTCCTCCACCCGTCGATCCTCATATTGATGAATGCTGGGCCCTCTGTTGCGACCTCGCCGCTCAAATTTTTGTCTCAGAATGCTTCCTTCCTGCCCCTTCCTCCTCCTCATCGCTTGTTCCTCCCCGCGCCCCTGATTCCACCTCGTACACATTCCACGTCTCACCCATTCCCCTGTCCACTCCCTTCCCACGCCCCTCGCGGGGGGGTGGAGAGGAGGGGGGAGAAAGTGAGGAAGGAGTAGGGGAAGGGGCGCAGGAACGCGCAGCAGTGTTGATGCCCACAAGGAGGTGTGGGTGGGAGCACTCGGTTGCGGGAGAGCCTTGTTGTGTGCTGCAGGGAGCGATTGCTGGGTTCAAGCACTCACGGTATGGCTTACTGATGTGCTTAGGTGCATGGGTGCATGGTTGTTGGGGTGAGTGTTTGAGAGGAGTGGATAAATAGTGGGATGGCCCACCAGACAGCGCCAGTTTCGTGCTTCCATTTGACGATCTGGATGCATGTTGTTCCAACCCATGGCACAGGCTGCACAGTTAAAAGCAGGTGCATGTGGCCTCCCATCCCTCTCCCCCAATTCCCGTCTGCAGCTTCCACTGGCTGCTTCAAGGCCAGCCGTTTTCTCCGAATACATGCCCTTTCTGCCATGATCAGGTAATGTGATCATAGAATGACATGCTATACCATTCAGACATTGTGATGTTTCTGAATGGAGTGTCATCTCCAACCGTGGACTTCTTTTTTCCATCGTGTCAATCACAAACTTCAAACTTTTTTAATTTCCATGTGCCATGCTGCATGGACGTTGCTGGCAGGCATGGAACGCCACTGCTCTGTTAAATCCAACGGCTCACATTGCATTGGGTTGCAGCGAGGATGATGTGTGCTGCTTCATCTGCACCCAGGTTCTTCCGCGAACATCAATCAGACAGCTCACATGTTTCTGCTTTTTTGTTATTTGCTTGTGCTGCCTTCATTCACTCGCTTTATGATGTGGAAATAACCTTCTCATATTTCATATGGCAGGGTCACTTGTTTGGAGTGTACAAATCACCTCGCACAACCTATAGCGGGGATGATCCTTGGTACGAGGTTGAACACTATCGCGATTTTGATGATGATGATGATGATGGTTCGTCGGATGGTAGCGTTGAAGTTTTGGAACAGCGAATTGGTATGTACGGTATTGACGACCCTTGGTTTTAGTCACGGTAGTGTTTTGAGTACACTTGGTACAACTTCTATTTGCTGGAACGGATGTATGGGGGGTTTATTAGTGAACCTTATGGCTGTGTTTCCTTAGGAACATTTTAGTAAATTAGACCAAAGAATAAAATTACTGATGTGAAAATTAATTGGGTGGACAATACCAATGGGGCATATTGATAAGACTCCTGAACACGTTTGGGGGCCAGTGGGATCTACAGACGAGACCGTAAGTTTGGGGTCATCTCGGCCCAACGTAACTTGTAAGAATCGTAACGTACAGTAGAATAATGATTCGGAGAAAGAATAATATTTTGCCAACATTGGATCATGTAGACGTTTGTCAAACAGAACGAGGAGGGGGTGATGGGCAGCACCTGGCCGAACCATATGCTTCTCACGCTGCCTGCTTTCCTCCCCCACTCAAGCACAGTTCCAAGGGCATCCCTCAGCCCCGACTGCTGTTCTGCAAGCCTCTCCTTGGTGCAACTGCCCATTCCTATGACTGTCATCCTCTCACACAACGCACAAGCCCATGTTCCTCAGCAGCTCACACTGTTCACCTCGCCTCAGCCATGTGCCTGATGTGCCTATGTGTCTGGCTGGGCTTCCCTTGCTGCAGCTACCCATGCTCACATCTTGGCACCATCCCCCACTCTTCTCAGTGTCAGCTCGCCCGCTGATTCCCTCACCACCTCACTCAACTCCTCTATCAGCTCCTCCTTCCCTCCCCTCTCCCCAAACCCATCCCCCACGCCTCCCCCCACACCCCCTCCAGCATGATGCGTTATAAACAGACTCAGCACACGCCAGTAGCGCTGCCCTCCCCGCAGCCATGTGTCCATGTGCCCCCCCGCTGCCACCTCCACGAATAGAGAGCTGCCACCTGGGTTCCGCTGCGCCGCCGCGTACAGCTGGCGCATGTGAGTGGGCGGCACGAGCTCGTCCTTTGCTCCCGATAGGAACAAAATGGGGGTGTCGATCTGTGGGGAATTATGAACAAAATTTGGGATACAAATGATGGAAAACAAATTCTAGAAAAGCAGGGAGGCACGGCTCGTTCTTTGCTTGTGAGAAGGCTGGAGAGAAGAACAATGGGTGTCTGGGTGGGGTTGTGGGGAAGGAGCACAGGAAGGGTGGAGGGATGTTGAGAGCTTCCCAAAACGAGGATGGATCGCGGACCTGTGCGGAAGGAGCGTGCATGTGATGTGATGTGGCAACGGAATGCGTTTCCATCTCTCCGAATCAAAACCACAATGGGTGTGTTAACCAATGCCGATCACCTTGCGGATCGTGTCGATTATTTGTCACTTGCCACCTCACTTGCACTTGTTAAGGGATCTGATTGGACACCCTTGTTTGACAGCAGGCCTCTCAGCACGGATAGTAAGGGCCTCCCAAAGTGAACACTTACACATGTGTAAGGAAATTTCACCTTTGGAATCATGGCAATCGTGCGCCACTGCGACCTGATGAACCCGTTGCGTGGCCCGCCCAGCGCGCACATGTGTGATTGCCATGGTGTGACCTCATGAGCCCGTGCATGTGCGCACATCCACCTCATGAGCCCGTGCATGTGCGCACATCCACACATGCGCACATGCGCACATGCACACATGCACACATACGCACATACACACATGCACGCATGCGCACATGCACACATGCACGCATGCGCACATGCACGCATGCACATATGCACACATGCACACATGCACACATGCGCACATGCACAAATGCACACTGATCGCGCACTTACTTGTGTGTGCGACTCTCACCTTGCTGATCACGTCTATGGTGCGCCACTGCGAGCGCACGAGCCCGTTGAGAGGCCGCACGCCCTTGGTGGAGAGCAGGTTGCTCAGCACGGGCAGCACCACCCCCGCCATGTCCAGCACCGATGTGAACGTGTTCTCCACCACCAGCGCTGCCACCTGATGGAGGGGGAGGGGAGAGAGCGAAGGCCAGGGGCACCACTTTTAGAGGCCAAAGAGGTTGGAGAGTAAGGCAAAGGCCAGCTTGCCACGACAATGAGCAGCAGCCCGCGCTTCAAATCGACTCAACTGAGCTCACCTTGTTGGGGTTGCGGTGGACCAAATCAGCCCCCACCGCCCCTCCCAGCGAGCGGCCAAACACCACAATGCGGTCCACATCTATGTCGTCCCGCGCCAGTAGATGATCCAATGCTGCCTGCACGGTGCGGTGCAATGCGGTGCAACAGGGTGGTGTAAGGTGCTATTAGCCAGTGAGCATCCATGCAAGGAGCAGATGCAGTGGCAGAAGCAAATGGAAGTTTTCTTGCACGTTAAGTATGAAAGGCAGGGCACGCAGGCACAGAGAGCTTGGCATGGTGAAGCATAAAAACGGTGAAGCATGGGCATGGTGAAACATGGGCATGATGAAACATGGGCGTGGAATAACATATGTGAAGTGAAATATATGCTGGAACAGGCACAGAATGCTTCATGCTTCATGCTTCATGCTTCATGCTTCATGCTTCATGCTTCATGCTTCATGCTTCATGCTTCATGCTTCATGCTTCATGCTTCATGCTTCATGCTTCATGCTTCATGCTTCATGCTTCATGCTTCATGCTTCATGCTTCATGCTTCATGCTTCATGCTTCATGCTTCATGCTTCATGCTTCATGCTTCATGCTTCATGCTTCATGCTTCATGCTTCATGCTTCATGCTTCATGCTTCATGCTTCATGCTTCATGCTTCATGCTTCATGCTTCATGCTTCATGCTTCATGCTTCATGCTTCATGCTTCATGCTTCATGCTTCATGCTTCATGCTTCATGCTTCATGCTTCATGCTTCATGCTTCATGCTTCATGCTTCATGCTTCATGCTTCATGCTTCATGCTTCATGCTTCATGCTTCATGCTTCATGCTTCATGCTTCATGCTTCATGCTTCATGCTTCATGCTTCATGCTTCATGCTTCATGCTTCATGCTTCATGCTTCATGCTTCATGCTTCATGCTTCATGCTTCATGCTTCATGCTTCATGCTTCATGCTTCATGCTTCATGCTTCATGCTTCATGCTTCATGCTTCATGCTTCATGCTTCATGCTTCATGCTTCATGCTTCATGCTTCATGCTTCATGCTTCATGCTTCATGCTTCATGCTTCATGCTTCATGCTTCATGCTTCATGCTTCATGCTTCATGCTTCATGCTTCATGCTTCATGCTTCATGCTTCATGCTTCATGCTTCATGCTTCATGCTTCATGCTTCATGCTTCATGCTTCATGCTTCATGCTTCATGCTTCATGCTTCATGCTTCATGCTTCATGCTTCATGCTTCATGCTTCATGCTTCATGCTTCATGCTTCATGCTTCATGCTTCATGCTTCATGCTTCATGCTTCATGCTTCATGCTTCATGCTTCATGCTTCATGCTTCATGCTTCATGCTTCATGCTTCATGCTTCATGCTTCATGCTTCATGCTTCATGCTTCATGCTTCATGCTTCATGCTTCATGCTTCATGCTTCATGCTTCATGCTTCATGCTTCATGCTTCATGCTTCATGCTTCATGCTTCATGCTTCATGCTTCATGCTTCATGCTTCATGCTTCATGCTTCATGCTTCATGCTTCATGCTTCATGCTTCATGCTTCATGCTTCATGCTTCATGCTTCATGCTTCATGCTTCATGCTTCATGCTTCATGCTTCATGCTTCATGCTTCATGCTTCATGCTTCATGCTTCATGCTTCATGCTTCATGCTTCATGCTTCATGCTTCATGCTTCATGCTTCATGCTTCATGCTTCATGCTTCATGCTTCATGCTTCATGCTTCATGCTTCATGCTTCATGCTTCATGCTTCATGCTTCATGCTTCATGCTTCATGCTTCATGCTTCATGCTTCATGCTTCATGCTTCATGCTTCATGCTTCATGCTTCATGCTTCATGCTTCATGCTTCATGCTTCATGCTTCATGCTTCATGCTTCATGCTTCATGCTTCATGCTTCATGCTTCATGCTTCATGCTTCATGCTTCATGCTTCATGCTTCATGCTTCATGCTTCATGCTTCATGCTTCATGCTTCATGCTTCATGCTTCATGCTTCATGCTTCATGCTTCATGCTTCATGCTTCATGCTTCATGCTTCATGCTTCATGCTTCATGCTTCATGCTTCATGCTTCATGCTTCATGCTTCATGCTTCATGCTTCATGCTTCATGCTTCATGCTTCATGCTTCATGCTTCATGCTTCATGCTTCATGCTTCATGCTTCATGCTTCATGCTTCATGCTTCATGCTTCATGCTTCATGCTTCATGCTTCATGCTTCATGCTTCATGCTTCATGCTTCATGCTTCATGCTTCATGCTTCATGCTTCATGCTTCATGCTTCATGCTTCATGCTTCATGCTTCATGCTTCATGCTTCATGCTTCATGCTTCATGCTTCATGCTTCATGCTTCATGCTTCATGCTTCATGCTTCATGCTTCATGCTTCATGCTTCATGCTTCATGCTTCATGCTTCATGCTTCATGCTTCATGCTTCATGCTTCATGCTTCATGCTTCATGCTTCATGCTTCATGCTTCATGCTTCATGCTTCATGCTTCATGCTTCATGCTTCATGCTTCATGCTTCATGCTTCATGCTTCATGCTTCATGCTTCATGCTTCATGCTTCATGCTTCATGCTTCATGCTTCATGCTTCATGCTTCATGCTTCATGCTTCATGCTTCATGCTTCATGCTTCATGCTTCATGCTTCATGCTTCATGCTTCATGCTTCATGCTTCATGCTTCATGCTTCATGCTTCATGCTTCATGCTTCATGCTTCATGCTTCATGCTTCATGCTTCATGCTTCATGCTTCATGCTTCATGCTTCATGCTTCATGCTTCATGCTTCATGCTTCATGCTTCATGCTTCATGCTTCATGCTTCATGCTTCATGCTTCATGCTTCATGCTTCATGCTTCATGCTTCATGCTTCATGCTTCATGCTTCATGCTTCATGCTTCATGCTTCATGCTTCATGCTTCATGCTTCATGCTTCATGCTTCATGCTTCATGCTTCATGCTTCATGCTTCATGCTTCATGCTTCATGCTTCATGCTTCATGCTTCATGCTTCATGCTTCATGCTTCATGCTTCATGCTTCATGCTTCATGCTTCATGCTTCATGCTTCATGCTTCATGCTTCATGCTTCATGCTTCATGCTTCATGCTTCATGCTTCATGCTTCATGCTTCATGCTTCATGCTTCATGCTTCATGCTTCATGCTTCATGCTTCATGCTTCATGCTTCATGCTTCATGCTTCATGCTTCATGCTTCATGCTTCATGCTTCATGCTTCATGCTTCATGCTTCATGCTTCATGCTTCATGCTTCATGCTTCATGCTTCATGCTTCATGCTTCATGCTTCATGCTTCATGCTTCATGCTTCATGCTTCATGCTTCATGCTTCATGCTTCATGCTTCATGCTTCATGCTTCATGCTTCATGCTTCATGCTTCATGCTTCATGCTTCATGCTTCATGCTTCATGCTTCATGCTTCATGCTTCATGCTTCATGCTTCATGCTTCATGCTTCATGCTTCATGCTTCATGCTTCATGCTTCATGCTTCATGCTTCATGCTTCATGCTTCATGCTTCATGCTTCATGCTTCATGCTTCATGCTTCATGCTTCATGCTTCATGCTTCATGCTTCATGCTTCATGCTTCATGCTTCATGCTTCATGCTTCATGCTTCATGCTTCATGCTTCATGCTTCATGCTTCATGCTTCATGCTTCATGCTTCATGCTTCATGCTTCATGCTTCATGCTTCATGCTTCATGCTTCATGCTTCATGCTTCATGCTTCATGCTTCATGCTTCATGCTTCATGCTTCATGCTTCATGCTTCATGCTTCATGCTTCATGCTTCATGCTTCATGCTTCATGCTTCATGCTTCATGCTTCATGCTTCATGCTTCATGCTTCATGCTTCATGCTTCATGCTTCATGCTTCATGCTTCATGCTTCATGCTTCATGCTTCATGCTTCATGCTTCATGCTTCATGCTTCATGCTTCATGCTTCATGCTTCATGCTTCATGCTTCATGCTTCATGCTTCATGCTTCATGCTTCATGCTTCATGCTTCATGCTTCATGCTTCATGCTTCATGCTTCATGCTTCATGCTTCATGCTTCATGCTTCATGCTTCATGCTTCATGCTTCATGCTTCATGCTTCATGCTTCATGCTTCATGCTTCATGCTTCATGCTTCATGCTTCATGCTTCATGCTTCATGCTTCATGCTTCATGCTTCATGCTTCATGCTTCATGCTTCATGCTTCATGCTTCATGCTTCATGCTTCATGCTTCATGCTTCATGCTTCATGCTTCATGCTTCATGCTTCATGCTTCATGCTTCATGCTTCATGCTTCATGCTTCATGCTTCATGCTTCATGCTTCATGCTTCATGCTTCATGCTTCATGCTTCATGCTTCATGCTTCATGCTTCATGCTTCATGCTTCATGCTTCATGCTTCATGCTTCATGCTTCATGCTTCATGCTTCATGCTTCATGCTTCATGCTTCATGCTTCATGCTTCATGCTTCATGCTTCATGCTTCATGCTTCATGCTTCATGCTTCATGCTTCATGCTTCATGCTTCATGCTTCATGCTTCATGCTTCATGCTTCATGCTTCATGCTTCATGCTTCATGCTTCATGCTTCATGCTTCATGCTTCATGCTTCATGCTTCATGCTTCATGCTTCATGCTTCATGCTTCATGCTTCATGCTTCATGCTTCATGCTTCATGCTTCATGCTTCATGCTTCATGCTTCATGCTTCATGCTTCATGCTTCATGCTTCATGCTTCATGCTTCATGCTTCATGCTTCATGCTTCATGCTTCATGCTTCATGCTTCATGCTTCATGCTTCATGCTTCATGCTTCATGCTTCATGCTTCATGCTTCATGCTTCATGCTTCATGCTTCATGCTTCATGCTTCATGCTTCATGCTTCATGCTTCATGCTTCATGCTTCATGCTTCATGCTTCATGCTTCATGCTTCATGCTTCATGCTTCATGCTTCATGCTTCATGCTTCATGCTTCATGCTTCATGCTTCATGCTTCATGCTTCATGCTTCATGCTTCATGCTTCATGCTTCATGCTTCATGCTTCATGCTTCATGCTTCATGCTTCATGCTTCATGCTTCATGCTTCATGCTTCATGCTTCATGCTTCATGCTTCATGCTTCATGCTTCATGCTTCATGCTTCATGCTTCATGCTTCATGCTTCATGCTTCATGCTTCATGCTTCATGCTTCATGCTTCATGCTTCATGCTTCATGCTTCATGCTTCATGCTTCATGCTTCATGCTTCATGCTTCATGCTTCATGCTTCATGCTTCATGCTTCATGCTTCATGCTTCATGCTTCATGCTTCATGCTTCATGCTTCATGCTTCATGCTTCATGCTTCATGCTTCATGCTTCATGCTTCATGCTTCATGCTTCATGCTTCATGCTTCATGCTTCATGCTTCATGCTTCATGCTTCATGCTTCATGCTTCATGCTTCATGCTTCATGCTTCATGCTTCATGCTTCATGCTTCATGCTTCATGCTTCATGCTTCATGCTTCATGCTTCATGCTTCATGCTTCATGCTTCATGCTTCATGCTTCATGCTTCATGCTTCATGCTTCATGCTTCATGCTTCATGCTTCATGCTTCATGCTTCATGCTTCATGCTTCATGCTTCATGCTTCATGCTTCATGCTTCATGCTTCATGCTTCATGCTTCATGCTTCATGCTTCATGCTTCATGCTTCATGCTTCATGCTTCATGCTTCATGCTTCATGCTTCATGCTTCATGCTTCATGCTTCATGCTTCATGCTTCATGCTTCATGCTTCATGCTTCATGCTTCATGCTTCATGCTTCATGCTTCATGCTTCATGCTTCATGCTTCATGCTTCATGCTTCATGCTTCATGCTTCATGCTTCATGCTTCATGCTTCATGCTTCATGCTTCATGCTTCATGCTTCATGCTTCATGCTTCATGCTTCATGCTTCATGCTTCATGCTTCATGCTTCATGCTTCATGCTTCATGCTTCATGCTTCATGCTTCATGCTTCATGCTTCATGCTTCATGCTTCATGCTTCATGCTTCATGCTTCATGCTTCATGCTTCATGCTTCATGCTTCATGCTTCATGCTTCATGCTTCATGCTTCATGCTTCATGCTTCATGCTTCATGCTTCATGCTTCATGCTTCATGCTTCATGCTTCATGCTTCATGCTTCATGCTTCATGCTTCATGCTTCATGCTTCATGCTTCATGCTTCATGCTTCATGCTTCATGCTTCATGCTTCATGCTTCATGCTTCATGCTTCATGCTTCATGCTTCATGCTTCATGCTTCATGCTTCATGCTTCATGCTTCATGCTTCATGCTTCATGCTTCATGCTTCATGCTTCATGCTTCATGCTTCATGCTTCATGCTTCATGCTTCATGCTTCATGCTTCATGCTTCATGCTTCATGCTTCATGCTTCATGCTTCATGCTTCATGCTTCATGCTTCATGCTTCATGCTTCATGCTTCATGCTTCATGCTTCATGCTTCATGCTTCATGCTTCATGCTTCATGCTTCATGCTTCATGCTTCATGCTTCATGCTTCATGCTTCATGCTTCATGCTTCATGCTTCATGCTTCATGCTTCATGCTTCATGCTTCATGCTTCATGCTTCATGCTTCATGCTTCATGCTTCATGCTTCATGCTTCATGCTTCATGCTTCATGCTTCATGCTTCATGCTTCATGCTTCATGCTTCATGCTTCATGCTTCATGCTTCATGCTTCATGCTTCATGCTTCATGCTTCATGCTTCATGCTTCATGCTTCATGCTTCATGCTTCATGCTTCATGCTTCATGCTTCATGCTTCATGCTTCATGCTTCATGCTTCATGCTTCATGCTTCATGCTTCATGCTTCATGCTTCATGCTTCATGCTTCATGCTTCATGCTTCATGCTTCATGCTTCATGCTTCATGCTTCATGCTTCATGCTTCATGCTTCATGCTTCATGCTTCATGCTTCATGCTTCATGCTTCATGCTTCATGCTTCATGCTTCATGCTTCATGCTTCATGCTTCATGCTTCATGCTTCATGCTTCATGCTTCATGCTTCATGCTTCATGCTTCATGCTTCATGCTTCATGCTTCATGCTTCATGCTTCATGCTTCATGCTTCATGCTTCATGCTTCATGCTTCATGCTTCATGCTTCATGCTTCATGCTTCATGCTTCATGCTTCATGCTTCATGCTTCATGCTTCATGCTTCATGCTTCATGCTTCATGCTTCATGCTTCATGCTTCATGCTTCATGCTTCATGCTTCATGCTTCATGCTTCATGCTTCATGCTTCATGCTTCATGCTTCATGCTTCATGCTTCATGCTTCATGCTTCATGCTTCATGCTTCATGCTTCATGCTTCATGCTTCATGCTTCATGCTTCATGCTTCATGCTTCATGCTTCATGCTTCATGCTTCATGCTTCATGCTTCATGCTTCATGCTTCATGCTTCATGCTTCATGCTTCATGCTTCATGCTTCATGCTTCATGCTTCATGCTTCATGCTTCATGCTTCATGCTTCATGCTTCATGCTTCATGCTTCATGCTTCATGCTTCATGCTTCATGCTTCATGCTTCATGCTTCATGCTTCATGCTTCATGCTTCATGCTTCATGCTTCATGCTTCATGCTTCATGCTTCATGCTTCATGCTTCATGCTTCATGCTTCATGCTTCATGCTTCATGCTTCATGCTTCATGCTTCATGCTTCATGCTTCATGCTTCATGCTTCATGCTTCATGCTTCATGCTTCATGCTTCATGCTTCATGCTTCATGCTTCATGCTTCATGCTTCATGCTTCATGCTTCATGCTTCATGCTTCATGCTTCATGCTTCATGCTTCATGCTTCATGCTTCATGCTTCATGCTTCATGCTTCATGCTTCATGCTTCATGCTTCATGCTTCATGCTTCATGCTTCATGCTTCATGCTTCATGCTTCATGCTTCATGCTTCATGCTTCATGCTTCATGCTTCATGCTTCATGCTTCATGCTTCATGCTTCATGCTTCATGCTTCATGCTTCATGCTTCATGCTTCATGCTTCATGCTTCATGCTTCATGCTTCATGCTTCATGCTTCATGCTTCATGCTTCATGCTTCATGCTTCATGCTTCATGCTTCATGCTTCATGCTTCATGCTTCATGCTTCATGCTTCATGCTTCATGCTTCATGCTTCATGCTTCATGCTTCATGCTTCATGCTTCATGCTTCATGCTTCATGCTTCATGCTTCATGCTTCATGCTTCATGCTTCATGCTTCATGCTTCATGCTTCATGCTTCATGCTTCATGCTTCATGCTTCATGCTTCATGCTTCATGCTTCATGCTTCATGCTTCATGCTTCATGCTTCATGCTTCATGCTTCATGCTTCATGCTTCATGCTTCATGCTTCATGCTTCATGCTTCATGCTTCATGCTTCATGCTTCATGCTTCATGCTTCATGCTTCATGCTTCATGCTTCATGCTTCATGCTTCATGCTTCATGCTTCATGCTTCATGCTTCATGCTTCATGCTTCATGCTTCATGCTTCATGCTTCATGCTTCATGCTTCATGCTTCATGCTTCATGCTTCATGCTTCATGCTTCATGCTTCATGCTTCATGCTTCATGCTTCATGCTTCATGCTTCATGCTTCATGCTTCATGCTTCATGCTTCATGCTTCATGCTTCATGCTTCATGCTTCATGCTTCATGCTTCATGCTTCATGCTTCATGCTTCATGCTTCATGCTTCATGCTTCATGCTTCATGCTTCATGCTTCATGCTTCATGCTTCATGCTTCATGCTTCATGCTTCATGCTTCATGCTTCATGCTTCATGCTTCATGCTTCATGCTTCATGCTTCATGCTTCATGCTTCATGCTTCATGCTTCATGCTTCATGCTTCATGCTTCATGCTTCATGCTTCATGCTTCATGCTTCATGCTTCATGCTTCATGCTTCATGCTTCATGCTTCATGCTTCATGCTTCATGCTTCATGCTTCATGCTTCATGCTTCATGCTTCATGCTTCATGCTTCATGCTTCATGCTTCATGCTTCATGCTTCATGCTTCATGCTTCATGCTTCATGCTTCATGCTTCATGCTTCATGCTTCATGCTTCATGCTTCATGCTTCATGCTTCATGCTTCATGCTTCATGCTTCATGCTTCATGCTTCATGCTTCATGCTTCATGCTTCATGCTTCATGCTTCATGCTTCATGCTTCATGCTTCATGCTTCATGCTTCATGCTTCATGCTTCATGCTTCATGCTTCATGCTTCATGCTTCATGCTTCATGCTTCATGCTTCATGCTTCATGCTTCATGCTTCATGCTTCATGCTTCATGCTTCATGCTTCATGCTTCATGCTTCATGCTTCATGCTTCATGCTTCATGCTTCATGCTTCATGCTTCATGCTTCATGCTTCATGCTTCATGCTTCATGCTTCATGCTTCATGCTTCATGCTTCATGCTTCATGCTTCATGCTTCATGCTTCATGCTTCATGCTTCATGCTTCATGCTTCATGCTTCATGCTTCATGCTTCATGCTTCATGCTTCATGCTTCATGCTTCATGCTTCATGCTTCATGCTTCATGCTTCATGCTTCATGCTTCATGCTTCATGCTTCATGCTTCATGCTTCATGCTTCATGCTTCATGCTTCATGCTTCATGCTTCATGCTTCATGCTTCATGCTTCATGCTTCATGCTTCATGCTTCATGCTTCATGCTTCATGCTTCATGCTTCATGCTTCATGCTTCATGCTTCATGCTTCATGCTTCATGCTTCATGCTTCATGCTTCATGCTTCATGCTTCATGCTTCATGCTTCATGCTTCATGCTTCATGCTTCATGCTTCATGCTTCATGCTTCATGCTTCATGCTTCATGCTTCATGCTTCATGCTTCATGCTTCATGCTTCATGCTTCATGCTTCATGCTTCATGCTTCATGCTTCATGCTTCATGCTTCATGCTTCATGCTTCATGCTTCATGCTTCATGCTTCATGCTTCATGCTTCATGCTTCATGCTTCATGCTTCATGCTTCATGCTTCATGCTTCATGCTTCATGCTTCATGCTTCATGCTTCATGCTTCATGCTTCATGCTTCATGCTTCATGCTTCATGCTTCATGCTTCATGCTTCATGCTTCATGCTTCATGCTTCATGCTTCATGCTTCATGCTTCATGCTTCATGCTTCATGCTTCATGCTTCATGCTTCATGCTTCATGCTTCATGCTTCATGCTTCATGCTTCATGCTTCATGCTTCATGCTTCATGCTTCATGCTTCATGCTTCATGCTTCATGCTTCATGCTTCATGCTTCATGCTTCATGCTTCATGCTTCATGCTTCATGCTTCATGCTTCATGCTTCATGCTTCATGCTTCATGCTTCATGCTTCATGCTTCATGCTTCATGCTTCATGCTTCATGCTTCATGCTTCATGCTTCATGCTTCATGCTTCATGCTTCATGCTTCATGCTTCATGCTTCATGCTTCATGCTTCATGCTTCATGCTTCATGCTTCATGCTTCATGCTTCATGCTTCATGCTTCATGCTTCATGCTTCATGCTTCATGCTTCATGCTTCATGCTTCATGCTTCATGCTTCATGCTTCATGCTTCATGCTTCATGCTTCATGCTTCATGCTTCATGCTTCATGCTTCATGCTTCATGCTTCATGCTTCATGCTTCATGCTTCATGCTTCATGCTTCATGCTTCATGCTTCATGCTTCATGCTTCATGCTTCATGCTTCATGCTTCATGCTTCATGCTTCATGCTTCATGCTTCATGCTTCATGCTTCATGCTTCATGCTTCATGCTTCATGCTTCATGCTTCATGCTTCATGCTTCATGCTTCATGCTTCATGCTTCATGCTTCATGCTTCATGCTTCATGCTTCATGCTTCATGCTTCATGCTTCATGCTTCATGCTTCATGCTTCATGCTTCATGCTTCATGCTTCATGCTTCATGCTTCATGCTTCATGCTTCATGCTTCATGCTTCATGCTTCATGCTTCATGCTTCATGCTTCATGCTTCATGCTTCATGCTTCATGCTTCATGCTTCATGCTTCATGCTTCATGCTTCATGCTTCATGCTTCATGCTTCATGCTTCATGCTTCATGCTTCATGCTTCATGCTTCATGCTTCATGCTTCATGCTTCATGCTTCATGCTTCATGCTTCATGCTTCATGCTTCATGCTTCATGCTTCATGCTTCATGCTTCATGCTTCATGCTTCATGCTTCATGCTTCATGCTTCATGCTTCATGCTTCATGCTTCATGCTTCATGCTTCATGCTTCATGCTTCATGCTTCATGCTTCATGCTTCATGCTTCATGCTTCATGCTTCATGCTTCATGCTTCATGCTTCATGCTTCATGCTTCATGCTTCATGCTTCATGCTTCATGCTTCATGCTTCATGCTTCATGCTTCATGCTTCATGCTTCATGCTTCATGCTTCATGCTTCATGCTTCATGCTTCATGCTTCATGCTTCATGCTTCATGCTTCATGCTTCATGCTTCATGCTTCATGCTTCATGCTTCATGCTTCATGCTTCATGCTTCATGCTTCATGCTTCATGCTTCATGCTTCATGCTTCATGCTTCATGCTTCATGCTTCATGCTTCATGCTTCATGCTTCATGCTTCATGCTTCATGCTTCATGCTTCATGCTTCATGCTTCATGCTTCATGCTTCATGCTTCATGCTTCATGCTTCATGCTTCATGCTTCATGCTTCATGCTTCATGCTTCATGCTTCATGCTTCATGCTTCATGCTTCATGCTTCATGCTTCATGCTTCATGCTTCATGCTTCATGCTTCATGCTTCATGCTTCATGCTTCATGCTTCATGCTTCATGCTTCATGCTTCATGCTTCATGCTTCATGCTTCATGCTTCATGCTTCATGCTTCATGCTTCATGCTTCATGCTTCATGCTTCATGCTTCATGCTTCATGCTTCATGCTTCATGCTTCATGCTTCATGCTTCATGCTTCATGCTTCATGCTTCATGCTTCATGCTTCATGCTTCATGCTTCATGCTTCATGCTTCATGCTTCATGCTTCATGCTTCATGCTTCATGCTTCATGCTTCATGCTTCATGCTTCATGCTTCATGCTTCATGCTTCATGCTTCATGCTTCATGCTTCATGCTTCATGCTTCATGCTTCATGCTTCATGCTTCATGCTTCATGCTTCATGCTTCATGCTTCATGCTTCATGCTTCATGCTTCATGCTTCATGCTTCATGCTTCATGCTTCATGCTTCATGCTTCATGCTTCATGCTTCATGCTTCATGCTTCATGCTTCATGCTTCATGCTTCATGCTTCATGCTTCATGCTTCATGCTTCATGCTTCATGCTTCATGCTTCATGCTTCATGCTTCATGCTTCATGCTTCATGCTTCATGCTTCATGCTTCATGCTTCATGCTTCATGCTTCATGCTTCATGCTTCATGCTTCATGCTTCATGCTTCATGCTTCATGCTTCATGCTTCATGCTTCATGCTTCATGCTTCATGCTTCATGCTTCATGCTTCATGCTTCATGCTTCATGCTTCATGCTTCATGCTTCATGCTTCATGCTTCATGCTTCATGCTTCATGCTTCATGCTTCATGCTTCATGCTTCATGCTTCATGCTTCATGCTTCATGCTTCATGCTTCATGCTTCATGCTTCATGCTTCATGCTTCATGCTTCATGCTTCATGCTTCATGCTTCATGCTTCATGCTTCATGCTTCATGCTTCATGCTTCATGCTTCATGCTTCATGCTTCATGCTTCATGCTTCATGCTTCATGCTTCATGCTTCATGCTTCATGCTTCATGCTTCATGCTTCATGCTTCATGCTTCATGCTTCATGCTTCATGCTTCATGCTTCATGCTTCATGCTTCATGCTTCATGCTTCATGCTTCATGCTTCATGCTTCATGCTTCATGCTTCATGCTTCATGCTTCATGCTTCATGCTTCATGCTTCATGCTTCATGCTTCATGCTTCATGCTTCATGCTTCATGCTTCATGCTTCATGCTTCATGCTTCATGCTTCATGCTTCATGCTTCATGCTTCATGCTTCATGCTTCATGCTTCATGCTTCATGCTTCATGCTTCATGCTTCATGCTTCATGCTTCATGCTTCATGCTTCATGCTTCATGCTTCATGCTTCATGCTTCATGCTTCATGCTTCATGCTTCATGCTTCATGCTTCATGCTTCATGCTTCATGCTTCATGCTTCATGCTTCATGCTTCATGCTTCATGCTTCATGCTTCATGCTTCATGCTTCATGCTTCATGCTTCATGCTTCATGCTTCATGCTTCATGCTTCATGCTTCATGCTTCATGCTTCATGCTTCATGCTTCATGCTTCATGCTTCATGCTTCATGCTTCATGCTTCATGCTTCATGCTTCATGCTTCATGCTTCATGCTTCATGCTTCATGCTTCATGCTTCATGCTTCATGCTTCATGCTTCATGCTTCATGCTTCATGCTTCATGCTTCATGCTTCATGCTTCATGCTTCATGCTTCATGCTTCATGCTTCATGCTTCATGCTTCATGCTTCATGCTTCATGCTTCATGCTTCATGCTTCATGCTTCATGCTTCATGCTTCATGCTTCATGCTTCATGCTTCATGCTTCATGCTTCATGCTTCATGCTTCATGCTTCATGCTTCATGCTTCATGCTTCATGCTTCATGCTTCATGCTTCATGCTTCATGCTTCATGCTTCATGCTTCATGCTTCATGCTTCATGCTTCATGCTTCATGCTTCATGCTTCATGCTTCATGCTTCATGCTTCATGCTTCATGCTTCATGCTTCATGCTTCATGCTTCATGCTTCATGCTTCATGCTTCATGCTTCATGCTTCATGCTTCATGCTTCATGCTTCATGCTTCATGCTTCATGCTTCATGCTTCATGCTTCATGCTTCATGCTTCATGCTTCATCCTCGATGTGAACCAGGAAGAAGGCTGCAATCTGAACCGACTTATCCAATCCAACGCATCATATCCAATCCAACGCATCATATCCAATCCAACGCATCATATCCAATCAAAGGCGAATCGGAGGGTCAGACACTAGTCACACTTACAGACAAGGTCAAACCCAATCCACTCATACCAGCTAGCTAGTCAACATATGGTGAGGCACTCACAGCAGGTGCACATACGAACTGGGAGGGCAGTGCATCGTAAGAGCGAGGCCACAGTCTGGGCCCAGCTGGTCCACTGGTGGCTTCAAAGGCAATTGGAAAGGCACAAGCAGCCGTACTAGACTATGGTTTTTGACGCGCCTCATAGGGTGAGAGGGTCAACACAGGCATACTCGGACCAGCACCAGCCAGCCACCATACCTGTGGTGCTGCCTGCCTGCCCCTTCAGTCAAGTTCTGTGACGTCTCAGACGCACTTGGAGGCCATTAGGAATCAAACCCATAGCCCCTCGATCACCAGAATATACCTGTGTGCCTCTTTGAAACATCTAACTCTCGTTGACGTTTCAACATCTGTGATTGACGTTTCAAAACTCGTTAATCAGGCACGTCTCAATCCCATACCCGTCAACGACCAGATGAAACCAGTGAATGACCAACCATACCTGCGCGTCCAATCTAAGGCCCTGCTCTGTCGGCTTGCCCTCGCTCGCACCATACCTGCGTGGAGGAGTGCAGGGGAGGGGGAGAGGGGAGAGAGGGAGAGGGGAGAGAGGAGGGAGGAAGAGGGGAGAGAGAGAGAGAGGGAGAGGGGGAGAGAGGGAGAGGGGAGAGGGGAGAAAGGGAGAGGGGAGAGAGAGAGAGAGGAGAGAGGGAAAGGGGAGAGAGGGAGAGGGGAGAGCATGACAGAGGAAAACTGTTTGTGAAAGGAACAGGGGGAAAGTGTTGGATGAGTGTGTGGATGAGGGAGTGAAGACGAGGGTGGGGAAAGAAGCGGGAGGCCAGCGAGGCATTTTGCAAACAGTGACAGAATGGAAAAAAGCACCCTGGCTGTGTGAAGCTCGCCTCTGAATGACAGCAGCATGCCACCCACCCCAGCAGCTGCAATTTCACTCCATAGCAGTTCATTTCGTTCTTGGTACCGAGTCAACAGCAGGAGCAATGAAGAAACAGTGCTCACCCGCAGCAGCAGCAGCAGCAGCAGCAGCAGCAGCAGCAGCAGCAGAGGGACAAGGCTCACCCGCGGTAGGAGAGCAGCAGCATGTTGCAGTGAAGGCGGTCCATGGTGTAGCGTGATGACTCCAGGCGATGCGCTATGTCTTTGTGCGCCCAGCAGCATTAGCGTGGCAGTTGCAGGGGAGGGATGATTGCAGAGAGGAATGGTTGCGGAGAGGAATGATTGCAGTTGCACGAGAGGAGACGTTAAGGAGCAACTGTATGAGTGAAGGAGGACCGAAACTGATGGAGAACTATGAGTGCTAAACAGAGAGCAATGCAACAGGCAAGATTGGCGACCCGAAAAAGGATCATTGGAGATAAGAGAGGGGGGGAGAGAGGAGATGAGGGAGAGAGGAAAGTGGAGAGAGGAGAGCACTGGATAGAGAGGAGACTGGGGGAGAGAGGGAGGGGGCTTGCAGAGGATGAGATGGTCGGGTGGGAGCGCTTTCTGGGAATTCAGGAAAATCCAATGTTCTCGAGAGATTCAGAGGTAGGGACGATACTTCCGGCATTTTCTTGAAGAAATAGAACCGTAGGGCCTGCACGAGGATAGAATGGGTAAGGTGGGCATGGGGGTACGGAATGGATAGAAATCAGAGACAAAGGGGAAACTGCGCGGATTAGCAATAAAGAAATGTATGCAGAGTCACCCTCTGGTTTCGTGTCCAGAAGATGAACATGGAATGATGGAAGGTAACAAATGATTCAACAATCAGAATTGCGCTGATGGCGGCATCCGACGGTATTCAGAAAATGAAGGAGGGCCCCGAGTCCCTGAGAGTAACGATTTGAAGCACTAAGGGAGTCCGAAATGAAGGGGAAGAACTAAGGGAGTCCGAAATGAAGGGGAAGAACTAAGGGAGTCCGAAATGAAGGGGAAGAACTAGGGAGTCCGAAATGAAGGGGAAGAACTAAGGGAGTTCGAAATGAAGGGCGACCGAAATGAAGGGGAAGCACCTCGAGTGGCGGGGGTGTACTTGAGAAGCCACGCGTGCAGCTTCACGCCGTCCTTCGCCGTCAGCCATACGTCCTCGAAATGCATCCGAAGGCGCTCCGGCGTAAACGGGTACTCTCGCGTGGCTCCGGGAACCACGGGGACGTAGAGTAGCTTCTCTTGGAAGGTTATTAAAGCTACTAACGCGGACACAGCGAGGAAACCGACACCCCAAAGAGCATCGCGAAGGAAATTGTCCCACATTCCCTTAGATTTAATGAGGTACCGAGCTGTGAATGTCGCTGATCTTAGGGCGATCGAACATTAACTAATAGGCGCCGATCTTAGGGCGGACCAGTCATCACTAACTTCTGTTGTAGGGTACCGCGTCAAATTTCGAGATCAGCCTGGTGACGCGCTCGGTTTTCCAACCCGCAAGACGAGTCACTGACCAGATCGCATTTCTCGTATTGAATCTGAACCGAAAAAATTGCTAACTGAGAAGGGACCACAATCCAACACCCGCTGCCTCACTTTCTGCTAACAAGGTTTACTTTCCTCGAGCGACCGATTTGCTCTTCGTCAATGCATATTCACTTGTAAAACAGAGTAGCTGTGACTGCTGGAAAGGTTGGAAACGTGGCTGAAAAGTCTTAGCAGGGCTGCTGGACTGACTGGATGAGGTAAAACTTCACTATGATCAAGGTTGTACAAGCCCACTAAAGCACACCTTCTTAAACATCACAAACAAGGCAGTTAGGTAGCTCAAACTAGGTTGCTAGACAAGGCAACTTCCTTGGGAACTTGGTCACAATCCAGCTTCCATGAACCTTGAGTGACTTGAGAGCCACATGAGGTGCATGAATAAGAAATCTCTGGATTTTTCTGTTATAGCTGATTCTGATGTGTAGAAACCTGTAGAAACTCCCAACACTTCGGTTTGGAGGCAGCTCTGAACTGTATCGAGTCTTCGGCTGAAATCTGATTGGTTGGGAAACTTTCCGATATTTCGCGAAGCCTTCAATCCATCGCCGACATTCCCCCCTTGCTGCTCCTTGTGTGCAAAGGGCTGGGGCGGCAGAATCTCGATTCTCCAACACTCCCCCTCGCACCAGACCCGAAGCACACATACACCCATGGTTATGCTCCTCTCACATCTCCTTAGCATGCACTTTGTGCAGCCCATGCTGCTTCTCCTCATACTCCTCATTCTCCTCAAACTGCTGCACTGCTTCATGAAGTGTCATGAGACCTGCTCTTGCCTTGCACATGTTGAAAGCATCATATGGAAGAACCTTGGTCATGAAATCGGCTGCTTGATCGAATGAACGGCAAAAGTTGACGGCGAGAACTCCCTTCTCTAGTTGCTCACGAATGAAGTGGTACTGCACCTCGATGTGTTTTGTACGCCCATGATGAACCGGGTTCTTGGAAAGAGCGATTGCTGAAGTGTTGTCCACGTAGAGCGGAGTCGGTTGAGTTTGCGGCTGCCTCAAGTCCTCCAAGAGTCCACGTAACCAGATTGCCTCCCTTGCTCCTTCGGTCATTGCCATGTACTCAGCTTCGGTTGTAGAAAGCGCCACACAACTTTGCTTGCGTGATTGCCAAGAAACAGCGGCACCGCACATGAGGAAGATGTAGCCGCCGGTGGACTTGCGTGTGCTCAATTCTCCCGCCCAATCTGCATCGGTAAAGCCTTGGAGGAAGCGTGCATGTGGGCTGGCTTGGAAGAGAAGACCATGATTAGAAGTACCTTTGAGATACCTAAGAGCTCGCTTGGCTGCATGCATATGGATAGGTGATGGGGCACTCATGTGTTGAGCTAGCTTGGATACCGTGAATGCTAGGTCGGGCCTTGTGCATAGGGCTGCATACATGAGACACCCAACCTGACTTTGGTAGAGAGCTAGGTCTTGTGGGGATACCTTGGGTGACGTCTCACCATGATGCTCACTCTCCTCAAGACACAACTCCTCAATACCCGTGACGTCAAGGCTTGACTCTCTCTCCTCATAGGGCTGATGTGAAGACAAAGGGACAAAGTTGGAAGGAAGCGGGGTAGGTGATGGCTTGCTATCATCAAGACCAAACCTCTCAAGAACCTTTTGGATGTACCTTTGCTGGAATAGGAAGATGGACCTTGACTTATGATCTCTCACAATATTCATACCAAGGTAATGACTCGGCTCACCAAGATCGGTCATCGTGAATGCATTCATGAGGATACCTTTCACCTTGTTGAGGAGATCAAGGGAACCTGAGACTAGGAGGAGGTCATCGACATATACCAAGAGCCAAATGTACTCCCCCTCACTCGTGTGCATGAAGTACAAAGCGTTGTCTCTCATGGACCTTGTGAAACCGTGCTTGAAGAGTACCTTCTCAAGAGCATGATACCATACCCGTGGGGACTGTTTGAGACCATAAAGGGACTTTACCAAGCGACAAACTCGACCCGTACCATCATCATAACCTTCGGGTTGTGCCATGTATACCTCTTCTTCCAAGACACCATAGAGAAACGCGTTCTTGACATCCATTTGGTGGATATGAAGACCAAGGTATGCGGCTATGGCGAGGAGGACTCGTACCGTGGTGTACTTCGCTACCGCGGTAAAGGTTTCGGTGAAGTCAAGACCTGGGATTTGGGAATAACCTTTTGCCACTAACCTTGCCTTGTACCTATCGAGGCTACCATCACCTTTTACCTTGATCTTGTACACCCATTTGACACCAATTACCTTCTTCCCTGGAGGTGGCTCAACAAGACGCCATGTACCTCGCTTCATGAGACTCTCAATCTCTTCTTCCTCGGCTTTCAACCAATGCTCTCTCTCAGGACTTGCCATTGCCTCACGACGACTCAAGGGCTCTCGTGGAAGGTGTGATGCTGCCATGCATATTGCCTCTACCTTCTTGTGAATGCAATTCTCGCTCTCCTCACATGTGCACCTTGATGACATGTCAACCATGAATGTGAAGGGCTTTTTCACCTTGCGGACTCGTTTACCTTTACCCAACTCCTCACTTGGCTGAGACACATCAGTGGTAGGGTTCGGTCTCACAGTGTTTGGATGCATTGACACTGTCATTTGCGGCTGAGACAACGGCTTCGACATCGGCTGCGACGGCGGCACGGCTGCATGATCTTCTCCCGGCTTGGAACTCTCTCGATGATCGGTGTTGACTTGAGGAATAGGAGTGGTGGCTCGTGGCGGTGAAGCTGAAACGTTCGTCGGCATAGTTGGTTGTGAAGATGCTCGTGGTGGGGATCGTGAGACTAGAAGCTTGGGAATTGATGATGACGCTGCGTTGTCGAGAGATGGTGATGGTTGGGGCTGGTTGGTGTTGTTGCTCGGTGTTGAAGATGGCGGTAACTGATGACGACCAAATCCGGGACGTGGGGGTGAAGTTGAGAAAGGTCTTGGGTGAAGAAGTGGGCTGTTGGAGCTGGTGTTGGTGGAGACTCGCTGAAGTGATCCTCGTGCTATGAGCTGGCTTGACGTTGGAAGTTGAAGTGATGAACGTGTGGTATGAGAACGAGGTGTTGCGGTGACGGTTGACTTGTTGCTAGGAAGAGTCGTAGATGGTGTTGATGTAGGTACTTGGGAACTTGTAGCTGTTGGTTGCTGCTGCATGGGATGACGATGAGCTTCTGTAATTGCCTCTGGAGTGACGGCTGATGATGGGTTTGGTGGCGTAGTGGTGGGCTGATCCGGTTGGCGTTGAACTTGTGAGGTTGGTGTTGAAGTAGCTGGCTGGTTTGTGAATGTTGGCTGCTGCTCCTTTGGCGGTGATGGAACGGTGACTTCCTGAGGTGGATGGTCTTCATTTGATAGCTGAACTTCATCTCCACTTGGTTGTGTAGCTGCTGGTGGCGCTGGTGTGGCACGGCTGGTCTCGTTGCCGACGGCTTGAGGGAGATCGATGATCGGTCCGCTATGGTCAGAAACGTTGTCATCTTCCTCCTCTTGTGTTGTTTCCTCAGGTGCTCTTGCTGGTTCCTGTTGGATAGAGGGTGGTAGAGAGGAGGAAGAGGAATACTTGTGCCAATCTGCAAGGGACATGTCTTCATAGAAGACAACATCCCTTGAAACCACTTCTCGCTTGGTGACGGGATCCCAAAGGACCCATCCCTTGCTCTCATTGCTCATGCCGATGAAGAGGCCCCAATGAGCTTTGCTGTCCAGCTTGAGTCTTTTTGCATCTGGGACACGGTATTGGGCCATGGAACCAAAAACACGGAGCATAGACAGATCTGGTTTAACTCCAAACCAAGCCTCATATGGCGTTACACCATCCGGTAGAGGCCTTGTTGGCCTTCTGTTGCGAACATAGATTGCCATAGTGATTGCCTCACCCCACCAGAGCTTGTCAAGGCCCTTAAACTGAAGAAAAGTGGTAGCTATAGCTTGAATAGTGCGATGAAACCTCTCTGCCACTCCGTTTTGCTGAGGACTATAGGGACAAGTGAATTGTTGCTTGATGCCCAATGACAACAACTCCCCCTGGAACGCTTTTCCCATGTACTCACCTCCTCGGTCCGACCTCAAGGTGAGTAACTTCTTCCCTGACTCTCTCTCAACAAGTGCTAGCCATTGCTTGAAGCACTTATGAACTTCATCCTTGGTGTTGATGAAAAAGGACCATGAGAAACGACTCTTGTCATCAATGAAAGACACCAAATATCTCTTACCGTTTCGAGTAGGGTCTCGCATGGGGCCGAACACATCAGTGTGGACCAACTCTAGGAGGTCCCTTGACTGAGACTTAGAAGGGAAAAATGGCTTTCTAGCTAGCTTACCTTCAACACAAGATGGGCATGGGACGGTAGAAAGAGACTTGACTGCACTTTCACTCAAAGTAAGTCCTTCCACGCTCTTGTGACTTACTAACTCTTTGAATGCTTGCATCCCCAAGTGCCCCAAGCGTGCATGCCATACCTCGGCTTGGGAGATACTCCCTTTGTTGTTGACTTGATCGGTTGAAACAGCGGGAAGCGAGACAACGTCGTTCTTCGTGTTGCTAGAACCGCGCTTGATCTCCAACTTCATCTTGTAGAGACGCCCGGTACGCTCGCCTTCAGCCACCAAATTTCCTGCACTATCCCACACTTTGGCTTTCCCCCCTTGCAAAAGAACAGAGGCACCTTTCTCTTCAAGTTGTCCAGCTGAGAGCAAGTTTGCTCCCAAATCAGGGACAAACAAAGCTTTATTGACACAAAATGACTTACCATCTTTCTCAAACTCAAGCTTGCCGACTCCTTTGATAGGGACTTTGCCAAGATCGGCAAGAGTCACCGCTTTTGAGTCATATGAGGGCTGAAAATCCTTGAGAATGGAATGATAGGGAGTCATGGTCTCAGAACAGCCACTATCAAGAATAAACTCCTCACTACTAGTAGAAAAAACATGCATGCAAGTAGCAGCGTTGAAAAGGACAGGACCGTCAGAATCTTTGGACTCATTTTGACTCGTAGCATGGCTTGCTATATTTGCTATGACTGCTTTACCCTTTTCAGAAAGTAGCTGAGGTGGAGGGACCCAATTAGGAGGCTTCTTAGGACAAGCATACCACGGATGACCCCACTCATGACAACAAAAGCACTCAAAATTAAACTTTTTAGCATTTGACCCTTGACTGAAATTATTGACTCTTAAAGGATTTGCTCTCACATTCCTAGACTGAAATTGATTGGGAATGGAAGACCTTGGCTGAAGATTAGGACTTGGCTTAAGGGGATGACTTGACTGAGGAATACGAGAGGGGTTGTAGGGATTGGAAGGTGACTGAAATTTCGTACCGTAGTAAGGTTGAGGGCGGTTTGAGCTGAAGTTTCCTTGCCTCTGGAATTGGTTGCCATATCGTGTTGCCGCTGCAGCACTCCACGCACCTTCGTCACTCCGCTTGTTCCGTGCAAGGTCTCGACTCTGCTGCTCGTTGACAAGGGCTTCGAAGATGAATGCACGAGTCTTCATTGACTGCGGGAGCGCTTGTAGTGTTGCACGGAAAGTGTCCCACTCCGGTGTAAGGCCAGTGAGGATGACGGTCTTGAAAAGAGACTCTGGGATCTCCAAGCCGATCGCTGCTGCTTCCTCCAGCATCGTTTCAGCTCGTTGAAGGTATGCTTGTGCTGATTCATCTTCTTCCATCTTCAAATTCATGAAGCGGCTCCACATCTCAGCTTGGCTGCTCTCGGATTTTGACTGGTGCATAGACTTCAGTCGGCTCCATGCTTCCTCCGCACTGTTTGCCTTGGTAGAACAGGGTAGGAGTGACTTCAACTGCTGCTCGTGAATGCTATTGAGTAGGTAGAGGAAGGCTTCCTTGTTGCGCCGCTCGTATTGACGTTTTTCAGCTTCTGAAGCATCTGCTGCTGGTTTGGCTGCTTCTCCAGTATAGTAAGGCCACAAATCCAGAAGGGATGCAGTGAGCTCAAACTGAGTTGCCCATGTTGGAAAATCTTTGCCGTTGAACTTGGGAAGGTGAAGCTTAGGCATGAAGGAGGTGAGTGGTGAGTATGTTGTTGAAGAACTGCCTGGTGCAACTGCTTCCACTAATCCAGTAGCTGCTGATGTTGACTCTGAAGCTCCTCCGGCTGGCTGGAGTGCAGGTCCAGAAGGATTGTCTCCCGCCATGTCCGTTTAGTTCTAGGATAGGAACGTGGTGGGCTAGGTTGATCGAAACGACGAGCTCTGATACCAACTTGTAAAACAGAGTAGCTGTGACTGCTGGAAAGGTTGGAAACTTGGCTGGAAAGTCTTAGCAGGGCTGCTGGACTGACTGGATGAGGTAAAACTTCACTATGATCAAGGTTGTACAAGCCCACTAAAGCACACCTTCTTAAACATCACAAACAAGGCAGTTAGGTAGCTCAAACTAGGTTGCTAGACAAGGCAACTTCCTTGGGAACTTGGTCACAATCCAGCTTCCATGAACCTTGAGTGACTTGAGAGCCACATGAGGTGCATGAATAAGAAATCTCTGGATTTTTCTGTTATAGCTGATTCTGATGTGTAGAAACCTGTAGAAACTCCCAACACTTCGGTTTGGAGGCAGCTCTGAACTGTATCGAGTCTTCGGCTGAAATCTGATTGGTTGGGAAACTTTCCGATATTTCGCGAAGCCTTCAATCCATCGCCGACATTCCCCCCTTGCTGCTCCTTGTGTGCAAAGGGCTGGGGCGGCAGAATCTCGATTCTCCAACATATTCTTCCGCCCAGGCGACTATTACCGAGGGGTTGAGGACGTGTCTCAAATACGCGAGTCCACGTCGGTCCGACGCGGACCCGACGGCCCAACTCGAGAACCAGCACTTGAACCAGCTGCGACTGGACCGGGTTGGGGGAGTTTTAGGACCGTGAACCATTGGTCCGAACACTGTAGTGGCTCCCAGTTTTGTTTGCGAACTTCTCGCCTGACAAAGAATTAAGGTAACTCGATTTCAGCATGACTTTCGTCGTCACTGTTGCAATTCGCAAAACCTGTGTAGCCCGTGACGCGATGTATGATGTGAAAATGCCAAAATGAAATCAGTTCTTGGATACAAGACGGGTTCTTGGATACAAAGAACAGCTATGGCGGGCGACTCGATACCAGCTGTGGCAGAATTTTTGGGATGATGGCTCTCTTGCCGAAACACAACAATGAACTCTAACACCTTAGTGGGGAAAATATGATAATATTGATGGTACAAAAAACCTCGCGAATGGTCAGGCAAAAGGATAATTTCACGCTTATGATAAAAGGGTTCACATGGTCAGTCAGTATAAACTGGTGGAAAATCATGGGAATGGTAACAAATGAAACTCCCTCCAAGTGGGGGTGGGGTGGGGGGGGGGGGGGGGGGGGGGGCAAAACCATCAGGGAACCTCGACGCGTTTCCAAGCGGATCAACCAGGTCCCCAGAAGTCAGAGAAATTTCTCTGATTTGCATGAAAACCTCTGATTTTTTTTTTCTAAGTACTATGAAAATTTCAGAATTTTTAGGTGTTACGAATAGCAATGAATGAAGACTACAGTGCACACCCGACCGCAGCTAAAGAAGCATGCAGTATCAAGAACGAATGTGAAGAGCCAGAGTTGACTCGAAACGTCGGACGATTGGGATGCATCTAGACCGTCGGAGCAGATGGCATCGGGCAGCTGCAGGCAGGAGGGTTTTGGCGGGAACAGTTTCGTAACTGTACGCGCCGCACGGTTGGGAATGAATTTGAATAAGGGAATGTACCCCTTAGAGTACATGGCTAGCTAGGTCGATTCATCTTCCCTGTACTCATATTTATATTTGCTGTATTTGCATGTTTTAATCATCTCAAGCATTTTACATTCACTTTGCTATTGAGGTCAAGGGCCCACCCATTCTATCTACCTGCGTGCGAACCTTCCCGAGTAGATCCTGGCAGCGATCAACTTCTGATCGCAGCATGGTATGAGAGCGGCTCGGGAATCCTTCGCACTGCCACTCCCGAAAATTACGACATTCGGAAAGTGGCGTCCGGCACACGCTCACGAGTGAGAATGGCCGGAGGATCTGGTGGTCAGACCAATCTGACGGCTGAAGCGCAACCCAACCCGGCTGCGACAAGCGAGGAAACGACGACGATCGGCACCGAAGTCCTCGCACAACTTCTTCAGCGACTCACCAGCTTGGAGCAAGGGCTCCAAACACTGCGGATCGGCGACGCAAGAACATCCTCGCAACCTTCTTAACCGGCCCCAACTGGCCAGAACGCCGCCCCGCACACATTCTCCCTCGACACAAATGGTTCAACCCCCAAGACTCCCCGTCCCAGTGAAGAGGCAATTCTCTCTGCGCAATCAAGGTTTCTCAGCATATAAAAAATAAAGACAAGTGTGTGTTTTGACGGCAGAGACTTCTATACCTGGAGCTTCGAGCTGGAGCTCCTGCTGCAGAACGCTCAGATCTTTCACTATTTCGACGGGAGTTACGCAGAGCCCGCTGAGGACACCGACGACGCCAAGGCGAGGTATTACAACGAATCGCTGATGGCGTACGGGGTGCTCCTGCGGAACATGTTGCCTGCAGAGCAATTGAGCATCCGCTCATACAAAACATCGGCCGCTCCAGCTCTCGACGCCTGGCGCCATCTCAACGGCGTGTTCAGCCAAATGACTCAGTTTCTTCGAGCCGGCTGCTCCAGCAGCTACTGGAGACCAAAATGGCCCCAGGGGAGAAGGCCAACAGCTACATCAATCGCTGTCGGAGCCTTCGCGACCAAATCGCGAAGTTGGGAAGTTCGATTTCGGAAGAAATTTTCGTGAATATCGTACTTCAAGGGCTCGGCCCAGAGTGGCGGCCCTGCAAGGCGCTTCTCCGACAGCAGGGGGTCATCTCGGAGGCCGCCCTTTGCGCCGCCCTTCTCGTCGAACAAAGGGATATGGATCAGCAGCGACCAGCGCCACGACGAGAACGTGAACGGCTCGCCTTCTACGCCGACAACAACGAAGAGCGAAGGCCGCGACGCCTCTACTGCAAAATCTGCAGAAACTTCGGGCATTTGGCGGATCGATGCAAGTCCCGATCTCGCCCTCGCCAGACCAATCCGAGCAACTGGTCCGGCCGACAAGATGCACGAGGCGACGTGCGTCCAGCCCAGGGGTATCAACCCCCACCCGCGCGCAACCTGAACCCAGCGGTTCAGCATCAGCAGCAGCAGCCGTCATCGACTGCCCCAGTACGCAACGTCATGAGCAACATGGCCATGACGGGCGAGTCGCGTCGTCGCCGCGTGCGCTCACCTTCACCTGAGCCAGCACCGCACCCCATTGGCGCATTCAACAACAACAATCCGTTCAGTCCGCGCCACGACTTTACCGACGACGACGACCAGGACTGGAATCTTCCAGTCCCGCTGCTTGAAAGTCCCCCGCACGTACCTGATATGCGGGTGGCGCCACTTGATTGGCTCTCGCGCGAGCAATTTTTGAAGTTCGACACTCCGCACATCGTCACGCCGCGACTGGCGCTGCTCGCACGTGACGACAACAAGCGCTACAACACTTGGTACCTGGACAGCTGCTGCGGCCAGCATATGGTGGGCTCTGAGCGTTACATATCCAACGCCGTCGCCACCCCCACAGTCACTTACGTCACCGTGGCCAACAACACATGCCTGCACGCAAGCGCGCAAGGCATTGTCGTGCTCAAGGCACGCGGAAGCCGCACGCACATCACACTCAACGATGTGCTGATTGTCCCGAACCTGCGCTTCAACCTGCTCTCCGCCGCACAGCTCATGGACTGCGGCGTCGACCTCAGCACGGATCGCGCGACGCGCGACATTCTGCTGCACTACGGATCACGAAACTTCCCCCGCCGGCAGATCGTACGAGCGCACTCCGAAATCGGAGTGTATGTCCTGGTCTTCGGCATTTCCGACTACAGCGGCGACTCTCACGAGTTAATTGATCTCGTGCCACTGCGCTTCGAGCACATCCACCGCAGGGATTGGAAGCACCCTGACGGCAGACCGTGGGTGCCGCATCATCCCCACCCACGCGAAACGGCGCTGCATGATCCTGACCCAGATGGCATCTGCAGGGATTGTCACATGCCAACGGCACCGACTAGCGCGATTGCCGGCCACGGACTCGCCGCCATCGCCGAAGCAGAGCGCCACGTGCCGCTAGAAGAAGGGATGTCGCAACTCGAACTTGAAGTCACCACGCGCGGCGTGTTCAGCACGCCAGAGCACCCTCTCATCGGTCCCCCCTCTCAACACCACCTTCAAGGCATGCTGCCCGGAATTGGCGTCGGCACCTTCGATGCCAATGGCGTGCCCCGACCCTACACCTACGAGAAGTTTCTGGACATCTACTCCCATTGGCGCGACTCGTCGAAGAAACTTACCGTGGAACAGGAAGAAGAATTGGCGCGGCGCGAAGCTGAGGAGCTTCGCCAACAAAGCCTCGCCGAAGCACACCGGACATTCGCTTGCTGCGCATGGGGAGCCGAAGCGGAAGAAAGTGCCTCCAATGAAGGGGGGTGGGGAAGCGCTGGTGGATGGGGAACGAGTAATACCGGCGGATGGGGAAATAGCGGCGGAACCTGGGCCAACGCAAGTGGGGGATGGGGCGCCGCAACTGTCGTCGACAACAACGGCTGGGGGACTCTCCGCGAAGAACAAAAGGGGGGAGAAGAAGAAGCAGAGGAAACTGAAGCAACACCTGCAGTTGTTCCTCTTGGTCGTCCCCCGCGCCACGCTCCACTCGCATTACCTCCTCCTGACAACCCATCGCGTCGCGATCCATGGGACACCATCGACTGGGGAAATGAGCCGTCAACCCCGCGTCGCACTGTCTACGGACCCACTCCCAAACCGCGCAAACCCACCTTCGTCCTTGGAACCATCCCTGGGACCAACATTCCTCTCTCCGAGATTCGCGACAGAGAATTTCTGGCGCTGATGCTGACTACCGCCAACAACGAAGAAGAAGCAGCAACATCACCTGCTCCCGTACCTGACGAAGACCCCGAAGAAGCTCGCGCGCGCTATATGCGCACCTCCGGCTTTCGCGCTGACGATGCACTCTGGCACCAGCGCCTCGGACATCCTTCACGCGCGACGCTGAAAAACTGCATCGACGCAGGCGTCTTCGCTCCTGGAGCGCTCCTGCGCCCAGATGGCACCGAAGTGAGAGGCGCGACACATCCGCGCAACTGCACAATCTGCCCCAAAGCTGCGCTGAGCCACCAACCGTTCCCGCTGCTCGAGCCAGGAACGAACCGCTACCCCAAGCTGCACAAGGTGTACAGCGACTTCCTGAACGTGGGGCACTGCGGAGTCGACGACGAAATGTACACGCTCACCTTCATTGACCAAGAACGCGCTACGTGTGGGTCGCGAACGTGGAATCTTGCGACAAAGCCTACGAGGTATTCCGCCTCTGGCTGGCGCACGCGCAGCGGCAGTCTGGGAAGAAGCTGAAAATTTGGCAATCTGACGATGCAGCAGAGTTTAGGAGCAACCAGATGCAGAGTTACCTGGTGCAAAAGGGGATTGAGCATCACATTTCTCTCCCTTACGCGCACCAGCAGCAGGGCGTAGCTGAGCGAACGAATCATACGCTCATGACGAAGGTGCGGGCGCTGATGAAGCAGTCGAAGCTGCCGCCGATCTACTGGACCTACGCGATGCACCACGCCGTGAGGGTCCACAACCTGCTTTTAACCACCGCAATCACCGGCAACCTGTCCCCGCACGTCAAATGGACCTGGACTAAGGGGGACACATCCATGCTCCGCGTGTGGGGGTGCATGGTGCAATACTGTCTGCCGACATCAACCATCGGCAAATTCGCCAGCCGCGCACGTTGGGGCATTCATCTCGGCATCAGTCACGAATACAAAGCGTGGGTCGTGCTGGATCTCCTCAGTCAGAAAACCGCCCACGCTCGCGACGTAATCTTCTACGAGCGCCTCTTCCTCGAGCATTTCCGCCATGACGAGCAGACAAACGCAAACCGCGTTTACGCAAACGACGGGAACAGCTACGCAACGCCCGAAGACGAAGCCGCTGCAGCAATCCTGGAGCAGGATACAAGGGGCGAGTTCAGATGGGGAGATCGGCGCAGCAGCGACGACGACGACGACGACGACGACGACGACGATTCCTCTGGAGGAGGAATGGGCGGAACAGGCGGAAGCGGCAGAGGCGCAGCACCACCAGCACCACCTGAACCAGAGAGCGATGACGACAATATGCAGGAAGTTATCCCGCAACGTCGCCACGACAGCACCGTTTCAGGACTGTAGCTGCTCGGGCTTCACACCGCAACCTTTAAGGCGCCACGTGTCATCGAGCCGCGAAACCCGCGCCAAGCTCTTACTGGACCACACAGCAAAGAATGGCGCGAGGCGATGGACGCGGAAATCAAGGCGCTCGAATCCCGAGACACCTGGGTGTTAGTCGACCGTGCGGCAATCAAAGGTGCAAGAATCCTTTCGGGGAAGTGGGTCTTCCGCGTGAAGACCGCAGCTGACGGAACGATCGAGCGCTTCAAGGCACGTTGGGTGGTACGTGGATACGACCAGAGGCATGGCATCAACTTCGACCAAACGTTTGCCCCAGTAAGCCGCCACACCTCTGTCCGAACCCTGCTCGCCATCGCAGCCGCAAGGCACCTGCCTCTCCGCCAGATCGACGTGAAGAACGCGTTCCTGTACGCGTTAGTAGACGCCGTGATCTACGTGGAGCAGCCGCATGCATACGGCGAAGGGGATTCGCGTGTATGCCAGCTGCGCAAATCCCTTCACGGGATAAAACAGGCACCAAGGCTTTGGCAGCAGTATTTGCACAACATCCTGCTTGAAATCGGGTTCAAGCAGATGCCGCACGATCCAGGGATGTACCAACGCGATTTCCGCGGCGAATACATTCTCCTCACGATCTACGCCGACGACCTGCTTTACACGGGATCAAGCAACGAGTTACTCGAGCAGTTCGAGAAAAGTCTGGCGGGGCGCATCGAAATCACGTGCAACTACGAGGTGAAGCAGTTCTTAGGCCTCAACATCTACTATGCGCCTGAGGCCATTCACCTTTCAGCGGCTAAGTACGCAGAGGAGTTAGGGAAGCGGTTCAACATCTCACCTGCACCCCTCTCAACTCCCTATCGAACTCCAGGACAGAACCACAAACCTCCTATCCCCTGCTGGAGTTTAGAGTTACCAGCAGCAGCTGGGATGCCTGCTCTTCGCCTCTGTCACCTGCAGGCCAGACCTCTCCTACATCGCAAGTCAGCTGGCCCAGTACTCACGCAAACCAACGGCTGAGAATCTTCTGGACCTGCAGCGCGCCCTACAGTTCTTCGTTTCAACGCCCAAGATTGGGCTATGCTACTCAACTGCACCAACCCCATCCTTCAACCTCATCGGCTACGTGGACGCCGATCACGCAGCAGATCCCGATAATCGACGGTCCAGGACTGGCTTCGTGTTCTGACTCCAACCAACGAGACCAATCTCCTGGAACTCGCAGAAACAGGAGCTGATTGCCTTGTCGTCAGCGGAAGCGGAATTTATCACAGCAACCGCAACAATTCACAAAACCCTCTACCTACAGGAACTTCTGCAGTAGGTGAAAATCCCTGCTTCGCCCACCTTTCGCCTTCACTGCGACAACCAGAGCGCGATTCGCATCGCGAACAAACCTGGTTTCGTCAACCGCACCAAGCACATTGCGCTGCGGTATTTCTTCGTGAAGGATGGAGTGGACAAGGGCAAGGTTGACTTGACCTATTGCCCGACCGGTGACATGGCAACAAACTTTCTGACGAAGCGACTGCCATGCCAACAGTATCAGCACTGCTCCGAACTCAGCGGCGTGGTCAAGCAGGTCAAGTCGAGCTACGGCCAGGAGTGAAGGGGGGTGTTACGAATAGTAATGAATGAAGACTACAGTGCACTCCCGACCGCAGCTAAGGAAGCATGCAGTATCGAGAACGAATGTGAAGAGGCAGAGTTGACTCAAATTGTCAGACGGTTGGGATGCATCTGGACTGTCGGAGCAGACGGCATCGGGCAGCTGCAGGCAGGAGGGTTTTGGCGGGAACAGTTTCGTAACTGTACGTGCCGTATGGTTGGGAATGAATTTGAATAAGGGAATGTACCCCTTAGAGTACATGGCTAGCTAGGTCGATTCGTCTTCCCTGTACTCATATTTATATTTGCTGTATTTGCATGTTTTAATTATCTCAAGCATTTTACATTCACTTTGCTATTGAGGTCAAGGGCCCACCTATTCTATCTACCTGCGTGCAAACCTTCCCGAGAAGATCCTGGCAGCGATCATCTTCTGATTGCAGCATTAGGGACTCAACTCTGAAGTTTCAGAGTTTTTTAAGGGCTAACTCTTAAATTGCAGAGTTTTCCGAGAGTGTATGCTGATCCTTTAGAGTAGAAACGCATACAGACTCTGATTCAATGTACCTTGGCGCCGACACCCAGGATTAGCGGTAGTACATGTACCTGTCCCGCCAATCACGCGAAACATGTGGCAGTAGTTAAGTTCTATGGGCGACGCCGCCATGCGGCCCAATTTTTCCCTCGTAAGCACCAGTGCACACCATGTTTGGTCACTGATTGGTCCGTTCGACAACTTTTGCTAGCCATCACGGACTCCACCTATACCCACGTCGCTGTACTAGGCACACAAAAAACACTGCAGACAGCAGTGCACGACAGTTGCGCCTCGTCGTTTCCATGCATGCTAGGCAACACAACCCACTCACCTCAAGGATGGCTCGTGGAGGGGTAAAGGACCATCGTCTTTGAGCTAGGGTTTCATTCCCACCCCGTGCTTCAAGTCATTGGCCCCATTGCTAAACACCTCCCTGGTTCCTGCTCGGCGGACTCTCTTAGAACCTTGCCATGGCGGTGCACGACGATCCCGCCACGGACGATGATGATTTTGATGCCCAATAGCAGACTCTGATGCCCACTAGCAGACTCTGATGCTTCAACAGGCTTGGTTTTTTTTGCTCAGCTCGCTAGCACTCGAGAAAGCGGCACGCTCCACGCCTGTTAATTATACGACCCTGAAGGGACTTGCACCCCTAGTTTCATACCAGGGCCCTTGCTAGGATTTAGGCCCGTCTGAAATCCCCCCCCCCAAAAAATCGTTTCGTCTGACGTTCAGACGAGCATTTTTTGTTTTTGTCTGACTTTTAAGATGAATGCTGAAGCTATGTCGAATTCTCAGACGATTTTACAGTCTGATTGAGCTGATAATACACTAGTCGACCACTATTGGCTTGTTTGACAGCCTGCTAGCAGACAGGCGTGGCGAATTGTGCGGAAAGAAGGGGGTGGGGGGATTGGGTTGAGTTGCGACGAGCATGCATGGGGGACGGTTCCTTTCAAACTGTTATTCTTGTGAGATGGAGGGAACAGGGGCGTGGCGGAGGGACTTGATGAGAAGGGGAGTGGGTTGAGAGAGGTGCAGGGGACTTGGAAGGGAAGAGGGAAGGGTTGATAGACCAGGGCTGGTAGAGAAGCGAGGGATTGGGCTGGTGGCTGGCGAGGGACTTGGTGGGGGTGCTGGTTTGGAGAGACGTGCGAGGGACTCGAGGGAGCAAGGGAAAGGGTAGAAGGGGAGGGGGGGAGGGGGAGGGGGGGGGGGGGGGAGGAGGGGGGGAAGGGGGCTACTATGGTACTTTCGCTATCAGATGACATCATACTCGATGTCTGAAACATCAGACGAACTATAAGGCTTGGTCTTTTTTTCTGGAGGAATTAAAATCGTCTGTCTTATGGTTAAGATGGAATAAAATTGCAAGTCTATTAACATACCATCAGACCGATTTGGTCTTATAACAAGAGCCCCGTCTCAGACTCTCCTGATGGTGTCAAAGAGACAGACCAAGAACCTACTATTGGTTCCGCCTCGCAACATGCCATCGAAGATTTCTACGAGGATGCAGTTGAGAAATACAAGACTTACTGGTCCTCTCGTTTTCCCTGGCTTGTTATAACTAAAACTCTTACGGGTTTGCATGCGTTCATATATATTGTCTGTTCTGCCCATGCTGACGACGCAGGCACGTGCGAGAGGCGCGGGAAAGGTGCCACTGACGTGCAGACCCACTCCTTCCTGAAGCACGTCGGCACATAGAAGCACAAGCTGGCGATGGCGAAGACGAGGAGATGGTGATGGTTTAAATGAGTATGATCATATGATAGATTAGGAGGACAGTATGCATGTTCTTTGCTTGGATTGGATTGGATGTATAGTGTCTTGACTAATGTGGTTAACCAAGGACAGTAGCCCACCCACTAGAACACAACCAGACTTGTTACTGGTGCAAACTCTGAATGATCAGTTTTTTTATAAACAGACTATGAAACTACATTTTTTTTTTTTTAACCAAGTCTGATTCGTTGTACTAAAATTGTGTACCAAGTCTGATGAATCAGAAAACCCAAAAAACGAATTCGAGGGCCTGGGGTCAACCCTTAACAAATAACCCACATGGTGTTGAGGGTTGGTCCGTCCCAAAATCGTATCACGTTCCGATTGGGATACAGTTGTTTTTTTTTGTTGTTTTTTGTTTTTGTTTTTGTTTTGTTTTGTTTTTTTTCTTTTGTTATAGCTTTGTGTTGTTTTGCGCGAGTGGGAAAATTGTAAAGTTTCATGTATTTTGGCATGAGTGTCATCACTAACCATTTGCATGATATTCTGAAGGGGTCGAGTATTTGACTGATCACATGAAACGTCTTATCAAACAAGTAAAAAGACTGTTGAACGGAGAAATTTGACTTCAGCATCTGAGTGGTTCGATGATATAAAACTACAGTGGTATCATAGTATTGCGTTATGAGTGCTTCATACCGTAGCAGGTGTCCCTTCGTGTAAGTTACAGGTAGTAGTGTGAAAAGTCTCGCGTGACACATGATTATACCCCTTCGTAGAGTCGACTTGATATCTAGCACGTTTCATGAAACGTACGAAAATTTCAAACTTCATGAGGTACGTTTCATGAAGTTTCAAACTTCATGAAGTCGACTCGACATGAAGTCTAGTTCGATATCTAGCACTTTTCGTAATTGAATAGGCACTTCCTAGATGATAAATCTCTTGTATCTTTTCCTTATTATTGATTATTGTTCTCACACTTGACTAGTACAGGAATTCTAGTCTTCCACTGTAATACTTTACAGAGACTAAACTCTTACAAGATCCTAAGGCATTTATGAGTTTAACATGGTATGAGAGCAGGAGAGTTTACGATCTCTTAGTTTCTACGAATTCTCAGTCACAGAAGTCTTTATTATTAGGGCAAACTTACAATCATGACGGATAGTAACAACGGTAAACCCCACTTACAAAGTGGAGGTGGTGGTTTGCAGCGGCCCTCTGCACCACCACTACCTGGCTGTGGTCTTTCATGAGTGACCTTTGTCAGAAATAACTGAGCAGGAATGAATGAACTAGAACAGAGTTTGGTACAAGTAGGAAACCCTAACTTTGTGTACCCCCTAAGGTGTAACCCACTACAGCCTAGACAATATAAACATGCAATGTTTGACACACCCCCATAGGCGCAGTGGGAGACAACCACAGGGTCACAAGACCAGTCAAAGCAAAGTAAAGCAAGCTCAGGGTGGATCTCAAGGATTCCACACAAATTCCGAGCACAAGCAAGCGGTCACAAGACCAGTTCACATGCAGGTTTATAACAAAGCAAGAGATACAGTGATCACAACCTAGCAAAAGTAAACAAGTAGGCATATATATATAGTGATCACAGTACAAGCAAGGTCAAGAGGTAAGCAAGTGAGGCCCAGTAGGTACAAGGCCTAGTAGAGTGCAAAAGCGCTGATGGTCACAAGGCTGAAGAGCCTTGGTGAACACATCAGCAGTGTTGGCCTCCGTGGCCACGTAACGCAGACAAAGCTGACCACGCTGCTGCAGCTCTCGAGCAAGGAAGTACCGCAGAGCGATGTGCTTCGTTCTGTGCTCCAGTCTGTGCTCCTCACACAAGGCAATGGCAGCCTTGTTGTCGACGTACAGCACTGGAGGAGAACGAGGCCGCTCTCCGAGGTCGGTCAGCAGGTAGGTCAGCCAGCGTAGCTCCTGAGCAGCCATGGCTGTGGCGTAGATCTCAGCCTCACAACTGGAGCTGAGAACAGAAGAAGAGCGAGTAGAACGCCAAGAAACTGAGCCAGAGCCAAGGCTGAAGGTGTAACCCTGGGACGACCGCTGAGTAGCCTGGTCGTCCGCCCAAGAAGCGTCTGAGTGCCCTGTGAGAACAACCCGGTCTCGCCCTCCAAGCACAAGCCCCATGCCCGACGTACTGCACAAGTAGCGCAACACCCTCTTAGCAGCATCCATGTGCTCCTTCCGGTGACGGCCAGGAGCGACATAGCATGCAAGGATGCTAAGAGGGTATGCAAGGTCAGGTCGAGTGCAGGTCATCAGGTACATGAGGCAGCCCACAAGCTCTGGATACGGGCCACTCGGCTCTACGGACTCATCCGAAGGCAGAGCTGAGAGCGAGTGACCGGTAGGCAGAGGAGTGGACTGAGGCGAGGAGTACGTGAAGCGGAAGCGCTGGAGAACCTGCTGCACCATGTGTGACTGAGTCAGGGTGATGGTGCGCCGTGCTCTGTCCCGGGTGATCCGCAAGCCAAGATAGCTCGTCAGCTCACCCAGGTCTGTGCACGTGTGTCTCCTCTGCAGCTCCGACTTCACGTGAGCGAGTGCCGCGGTGTCAGCAGTGGCAAAGACCAAGTCGTCGACGTACACGAGGATGTAGAACGGCGGCAGCGAGGTGTCGGTGCGTAGAAACAGCGACGGGTCAGCAGTAGAGGGAGCGAACCCAAGAGCCGCAAGTGTCGTCCTCAGTGTGTCGTGCCACTCACGTGGCGCCTGGCGGAGACCGTAGACCGGCCGCTGAAGCCTCCACTGGGTGCCAGGAGGAACTGACCCAGTGAAGCCAGGGGGGCGGCGCAGCCAGATCTCCTCGTGCAGGCTGCCCTGCAAGAAAGCAGTGCTGAAGTCAAGAGAGTGAAGCTCGTAGTCGCGGTGAGCGGCTATGTGCAGCAGCACCCGAAGAGTAGTCATCTTCGGGGTGGGGGAGAAGGTCTGAAAGAAGTCAACTCCCTCTCGCTGACTGAAGCCTCGAGCCACGTAGCGCGCCTTGAAGACAGGTGGAGAACCCGGCGGCCGCTTCACCCTGAAAATCCACATGCCACTGACGATGTTCGCCCCAGGAGGGGGAACCTCGTCTACGTAGGTGCCTGTGGACTTCCAGGAGGCCATCTCTGCGTCCATGGCTGTCTGCCACTGAGAGGAGTAGGGACCCGCCATCGCCTCAGCGTAAGAGCGTGGGGTCGGGATGTCTGGTGCATCCGGGTCTCCCTCAGGGGCAACTAGCAAGGACACGAGACGGGGCAAAGCAGCAGCAAGGCAGTGGAACTCCTCCTGTCTGTCCTCAAGGACGTCCGTGCCGAGGGCACACTCACCCCCGACGGACGGAGGACAGGCAGACGCAGACTCAGACCTAGCGACAAGGCTGGCAGCGTAGTCTAGGCGACAGCGAGCAGCAAAGTCAACCAACTTAGCGACCAGAGCAGACGCAGCAGAGGACTCAAAGGTCGGGTCAGTGACAACTGTAGCGAGGAGACGCGTAACAGTGGGACTGGCAGCACGACGGGAGTCAGACTCCGGGTCAGGAAGAGTAGGAAGAGAGGACGCAGGAGGAGACGGCAGCGGGACACGCTGCGGAGCAGTGGAGGGACGCAGAGTCATGTAGTGAGTGCCAGGGACAGGAGGAGGACGCTCACGTGGGACACGACGACCAGTGCGAGCAGTACGAACAGGCGACGCAGGACGAGACTCAGGCTCACGACGCTCTGTAAGACCTCCTGTGGGACCAGCGTAAGGGGAGGGAGCAGGGAGAGGCGAGACAGGCGGTAACTGTGACTGCGGCTGGACAGGCAGAGGACACTCGACGGAGGGAGGAGGACAAGGAGGAGGAGCCTGACCAAGAACCTGCTGAAGGAGCGGTACGAAGTACGGTCGCGGTCGCGCAGCGTCTCCAGAAGCAGCAGGGACACCAGTGGCAGCCCCAACGCCCGAGTCCTCAGCACCAGCAGCAGCACCACCGGTCGGGTCCTCAGCACCAGCAGCAGCTCCAACGTCCGGGTCCTCAGCACCAGCAGCAGGGCCACTGGTCAGGTCCTCAGCACCAGCAGCAGCGCCACCGGTCGGGTCCTCAGCACCAGCAGCAGCTCCAACGCCCGGGTCCTCAGTACCAGCAGCAGCTCCAGCCCCCGGGTCCTCAGCACCAGCAGCAGCTCCAGCGTCCGGGTCCTCAGCACCAGCAACAGCACCACCGCTCGGGTCCGCAGTACCAGGAGCACCACTACGAAGACTGCAGCGCCGCGTGTACCACTCGCGGATCACCTGAATGGGGGGGAGCTCCTGGGTAGGAGGGGAAGTACCGGGACGAGCTCCAGAAGCACCTCTCCGTAGGCGGCAGTACTCGAGGTACCTCTCCTGCAGCTGCTGGGAGGAGGGGGCTCCTCCAGGTGGAGCACGCTCAGGCTCAGCACCCCCAGACTCAGCACCCCCAGACTCAGCACGTCCAGACTCAGCACCTCCAGGCTCCGCACCTCCAGGCTCCGCACCCCCAGGCTCCACACCTCCAGGCTCAGTACCTCCAGGCTCCGCACCTCCAGGCTCCGCACCTCCAGGCTCAGCACCCCCAGGCTCCGTACCTCCAGGCTCAGCACCCCCAGGCTCCGCACCCTCAAACGCAGCACTCCCAGGCTCAGCACCCCCAGACGCAGGACGCGAGTCAACAGCTACCTCGACAGGCTCACCCGGGTCTACCTGGGACACACCTGAGGGAGCGGCACCCTGAGGGGGGAGGGGGTCTGGTACCTCAGCACCTGGAGCGAGGAAGAGAGGCGGGGGGGGGAGCGGGGCAGTGCGGTAGGGGAAGAGGCGGTAGAAGGGGACGGACTCGTCAAAAGTGACGTCCTGAGAGGCCAGAACCCGGCGCGAGGTGACGTGGTAAAACTGCCATCCAGGCGCGTCGGGAACAAAGCCAAGAAAGACACAGGGAACAGTGCGACGCGAGAGCTTGTCCGCGGACGTGTCGCGGACAAAAGCTCGAGATCCCCAGACCCGGAAACGCGACGCATCGCCAACCTCTCCCGTCCACCGTAGAGTCGGGGAAGTCTCCGGCAAGGAGACACGGGGCCAGAGGTTGAGCTGATGCGCTGCGTACCGGACCGCAAACGGCCACAGAAAGTGGGGAGCAGCCGCATGGGTCAGGGAGGTACGAGCGACCTCCATGACTAAGCCAATGCGGCGCTCAGCAACCCCATTCTGCTGTGGAGAGGCCGGAAGCGTGTACGACTGCTCAATGCCGTGCTCAGCACAGTAGGCTGCCAAGAGGTCGGAGGCGAACTCACCACCCCTGTCAGAGTGCAAGCGCAGGACAGGAAAGTCCGAGTGAAAGCGCTCGCCTAGCTGGAGACGGGCTCGGCTGATCCAGGGGATCAAAACACCAGGGACGTCACCCTTGGCGCGCAAGGGGAAGACCGTGGTGTAGCGCGAGTAGTCGTCAACAACTATCAGGAAGTACCTCTCCTGACCCTGACCACGGACGCGGGCCGGGCCCCACACGTCCATGTGGAGTGTCTGCAGGGGAGCGGTCGTCGGGGGAAAGGAGGAGGAGTGAGGAGCAGCGCGCTGCCGCCCCTCGACACAGGGAATGCAGTCAGGAGCAGGGGAGTCAGGAAGGGGAGGGAGCACCCTGGGAAGACCAGCAACAAGGTCCCGTTTGTGCATGGCCCGCAGGCGCTGCACAGACGGGTGACCAAGGCGGTGGTGCCAGAGGACGGTGTCGTTCGCCAGAGAGCGACACGAGCAGGGGGCGGACAGCTGACCTGACGCTGACGCAGACGCAGCTACCTGAGGGGACTCAGTGGTCAGTGTGTACAGGTCAGACCCCGGCTCTCGAGTGAAAGTAGCTAGGTGGCGGCCCGTCCGAGCACACGTGCAGTGAGTCACACGCTCGTAGGCAGGGGTGAACTGGTGAACACCCGAGTCCTGGAGCGCACTACCTGCCACCAAGTTCGTGGAGAACGAGGGGAGGTAGAGACCTGAGAGCGTGCCGGACGGAACCGCTGGACACGGAAGGGTGGTGGAGGAGGTCGCAAGGACCGGACCCCCAGAGGGGTCAGCAAGAGAGACAGCAACCGGCCGAGCTAGAGGCTCAAGGACAGTGCGGTCACGAAAGAAAGAGCGAGAAGCACCTGAGTCCAGTGTGAAGGTGTGCAGTGCTGCAGTCGACTCAGTACCAGGGGGCACAGACGCACAAGCACCTAGAGCAGCAGCTGCAGAAGTACCTGTGGAAGCAGACACACTAGCACCTAGAGCAGCAGCGGGGCTGGCCTGAATGCCCGGGTCGGGCGGAACACGCAAGTACTGAGCACCCTCTCCACTAATAGACATCGCATACATGGCAGTGAGAATAGCATCAAAGTCAAGTGCCCAAATATCAACACCCTTCCTGAGCAGATCAGCCCAGCGCGGCAGCTCACCCCCACCAGGAAACTGAGTGCGCCACGCATCGTTGAGGCGGGCGAAGCAGCGCTCCGTCTGGTGCGGCCCCCCACACGTCTGGCCAGTGCGGTCACCTGTACGAATAACGTACTGGCAGGTGACGCTGCGCCGCGCATACCACTCACGGGCGGCCTGAAGGGTCGGGGCAGGCTGCTGACTCTGACCGCCCCCCGGGCCTCCACGACCACCACCCCCTCCGCCTCCGCCCCGGCCACCTCCACCCCTGCCGCTGCCACGACCACCTCCGCCTCCGCTGCCACCTCCGCCCCTGTCACCACTCCCAACACCGCTGTCACCTCCACCACCGCCGCCACTAGCCTCTCCAGTCGCACCTCCACCGCCACCACCTCCACCCCCGCCTCCTCCGCCACCACCCCCACTCCTGCCACTCCTGCCCCTGCGTCGTCCGCCTGAAGCAGACGCAGCCCCGACCTTCTCAGCACCAAGGAGGTCGACAGCAGCAGCAGAGGCGACAGAGGGGAGGAGGGGGGAAGGGGAGCACCCCTCGAAGAAGGGGCCGCGGGGGTCGCCACGAGAGGTGCCTACAGCGACGATACTAGCCTCGGCTGCAAGCAGTTCCTTCTCGAGGAGGGCTATGGTGAGCTCAGTGGGGGAGCGAGAGAGGAACTGGTCCCTGACAGGGCGCAGAGAGTCAGGGAGGCGGGTGACAACGTGGTAGAGGGTGATCCAGAGCGGGGGGGGGTTGCTAGCGAGGAACTCATCAGGCATGGCAGCGCGAAAGCGAGCCTCACTAGTCTTAAGGTGGGTGATGAGGTCTGCGACAGTGTGAAAAGAGGCTAGGTCGGGGAACAGGTAGGGGAGAGTGAGGCGGCCTAGTGTGGCAGAAGCGGGTGAGGAGTAGCGGGCCACTACAGCTGTGTAACCCACTACAGCCTAGACAATATAAACATGCAATGTTTGACAACCTTTGCCAGCCCTGCTCCAACAGCCCTGGTCTCCAAGCCATGGCGTTAGTACCTCAAGTTTAGCAAGCATCATCATCCGTGAACAAGGGGACAGCTTCAATGAGCATTGACTGAACAACTTACATACAGCAACAGCCGATTTCTTACCGTGCACCACCCCGGCAGCAAATGCGGGACACCTACGCATTCGTACCTCTCAGTTCACCTGCACAACAGCAACAACAATATGGGGACGGTTTCGGAGTGAGAGATGCTACAAACTATCACACACAGATGCTAAAGATCTTGAAGTTTCAAACTTCAACACGTGTCGATGGGAAAGACTTCTTCGCTTGGAGTTTTGAATATGGAATCATGATGGAAACACCACAATATGGGAGTACTTCACCGGGGAAATTTCGTTTCCAATCAGCGGCACATCAGATCAACAGCGCGGTTTCGGCTTAGAGTCGATGATGGAATTTACAATTCTTCTTTGTAACCTGACACCTACTGAACAGAAAGGCATGAGAGCATACAGGGAGTTTGCAAATTCAGCGGAGTTAGCATGGCAACGTTTGAAGTGGCTTTGCCATGCAACAGACTGTGTCATACAGAGCGGACTTATGTCGCAGTTCAACAATGTGCAGATGAAGGCAGGAGAACATGCGGCACATTTTATCAACAGATGCAGAGAGTTACGTGAACAGTTTAATCAAAGTGGTGGTTGCTTCCCTGTGGCCATGTTTGTAGCAGATGTCATCGCCAGACTTGGACCTCAGTGGCGTTCTATGCGCTCCCTTCTCCGTACTCAAGGGAACGTCTCGCAGATGCACCTCTGCACAACACTCCTCGCCGAACAACATGACATAAATCTGTACGACAGCAAAGGCAACAAGAAAGTCAATCAGTTCGCTTTTATAACACATAGTAAAGTGGAGCCGCCAAAATCGCAATGACAAAAACGTTTTCAGTAGCAGCACAAGCAGCGACAATAGCAGCCACGGCAGGAGCAACAGCAGCAGGAGTACTACGTACCTCTATTTTTGTCACAACTGTAAGACTTCTGGTCACTCTTGTGATCAGTGCCCTCAACGTCAACAGACAACATGTCAACGTCATGCCGCTGCTCCTTCACAGGTTGCAGCCGCTACTGCATCAGCTGCACAGAGTAATCAACAGACTATGTCAGCACCAAAAAAAGGGAGAAACGTACAAGCCTGGATGACTCGCACAGACTCATGCATCACGGACTCACTTCCAACCTTTGCTCCAGATGTAGTTCAAAAAGAAGTTCAAACACATCTTTAAATCAACCCACAGTACGCCAGTGTCGAAGCTACCGCTGAATACGGTCCAGGTGTTTGGTTTCTTGACAGTTGCTGCACAACACATGTGCACGTCAGGGATTAACAACGGGTTCTTCGTGAAACACGAAACACGAAACACGACTTCATCAGGAAGTTACATTGACGGTCGCTAACAACCAGACTCTACGTACTCAACGCCAAGGCACAGTTCTTCTTCAGTTGCCGAGGACAAACACAGTCATACAGCTTCCAATATATTCATGGTGTTTGACCTTGGCTACAACCTTCTCAGTGTCAGTCAACTGATGAGCCGCGGAGTAAACCTGGAATGTGAAAGTGAAAACATACACGGTGACGAGTCACACCGGAGTCCGGCCAACTTCGCCAGCAGCGGCACCAGCAGCGGCACGTGCAGCAGCACCAGCGGCACCAACGGTCATCCGCTCCTTCCATACCTCCTTCTCTGAGGACTCCCATGAGGAGTTCCTTGACCTCCACCTCTGTGACCCTTCCCTTCTACCCATCACCTTCGACCTTTCTGGGACACCTGTCTTCGCATTCTCCTCTGCTCCCTCCGTTTTCATCCCTACCACGTATGAGGAGGCCATGGCTTGCCCCGACGCCCCACTCTGGCTCGCCGCCATTATCAAGGAGCTGGAGGCCTTTGTCGCCAACTCCTCCTTTGTTGATGTGCCTCGCCCTCCCTCCTCTACGAACGTGGTGAAGGGGAAGTGGGTGTTTCGCGTCAAACAACTGCCAGGGGAGCCGCCCGTCTATAAGGCTCGTTACTGCGCCAAGGGGTTCACGCAGCGGTATGGTTTTGACTTCTTCGATACCTTCTCCCCCACTGCCAAGCCCGCTACTGTTCGCGCCGTGCTCGACCTCGCCGCTCGCCTCAATATGGAGATCCACTCGATGGACGTCTCTAACGCCTTCCTCCAAGGCGTCCTCCGCGAGCTTATCTACATGGAGCGTCCTGCCGGTTTTCACCTTCCCTTCCCTGCGGACTCTGTCTGGCAGCTGCGTCGCCCTGTGTATGGGCTCCGACAGGCCCCGAGGGAGTGGCATGCTAAGCTTGCCGCCACCCTTGCTGAACTTGGATTCCGCACCTCCCGTTCTGACGCCAGCCTCTTCCTCCGCGCCTCCCCCTCCCCCTTCTACATCCTTGTCTATGTCGATGACATGATTCTACTCACTGCCGACCTCAGCGAGTTGGAGCGTGTTAAGGCTGAGTTGGGCAGCCGTCTCAAGTGCAAGGACTTGGGCGAATTGCAGCATTACCTGGGCATGACAATCACCCGCGATCGCTCCGCCCGCACCATCTCTCTCTCCCAGGGTCATTACTTGCAGCAGGTCTTGGAGCGGTTTGACATGGTCCGCGGCGGCGCCCAACCTACTCCTCTTTCTGTCGGGCACCACCTCTCTCCACCCACCTCCCCCTCAGCCTCCTCCCATCCTTATCCCGAGCTCATCGGCTCCCTCATGTACGCCATGGTCTCCACTCGCCCTGACCTTGCCTACCCCATCAGCGTCCTCGCTCGTTTTGTTGGCGCAGGCAAGCATACGGAAGAGCACTGGCAGGCCGCCAAGCGTGTCCTCCGGTACCTTCGTGGCACCAAGGACTATGTCCTTACCCTCGGCGGCCCCTCCCCACCTACCCTCAGCGGCTACAGTGACTCCTCCTGGGCTGATTCCCAGCCAGATCGTCGCTCCTCCCAGGGCTATGGCTTCTCTCTTGGCAGCGGCCTTATCAGCTGGCGCTCCACCCGCTCCTCGGCTGTCGCCCTCTCCTCCTGCGAGGCGGAGTTGTATGCCGCCACCATGGCTGCGCAAGAGGCCCGCTGGCTCACCTTCCTCCTTGAGGAACTTGGTGCCCCCCAGCGCTGTCCCACCATTTGGTGTGACAATGCCAGTACCATTCACCTCACCAAAGATGCCGTGTTTCACGGGCGTTCCAAGCACATTGAGCTCCGTCATTTCTTCATTCGCGATCTTGTTCAGGCGGGGCACCTTCGGCTCGACAAGGTTGACTCGGCGGCCAACCTTGCCGACATCTTCACAAAAGCTCTTCCTCATGTCGCTCACTCTTTCCTACTTCGTCTTCTTGGCCTCACTCCTCCTAAGTCGCCTCCCGCCTCTTGATTCTAGCCTTCTAGCCTTATGCATGTTGGGGGGTTGTGTTGTAATTTCATAATTTGTACAACATACATAGGCTAGAATTAGATCTGTAGTACACTTATAAATTGGGGGTTGTTTAGTGTACCCTCCAACCACATTTTGTGGTTGGTTGGGATTGGTCCCTAGCTCAACCAATCCCAACCAACACACATTTGTGGTTGCTTGGGTCACAAGCAAGCTCACCCATTGGCCAACTTATTGGCCAATAGGGTAAGCTTCCCTTTCATCTCTCTCTTGCTCATTGTTTGTACTAAAGGGCCTCTTGGCTCATTATTCAATGTATCTCTTCTAGCTTTTCAACAAGGAAGCGAGCAGGGAGATGTGAGGAAGCGAGCAGGGAGATGTGAGGAAGCGAGCAGGGAGATGTGAGGAAGCGAGCAGGGAGATGTGAGGAAGCGAGCAGGGAGATGTGAGGAAGCGAGCAGGGAGATGTGAGGAAGCGAGCAGGGAGATGTGAGGAAGCGAGCAGGGAGATGTGAGGAAGCGAGCAGGGAGATGTGAGGAAGCGAGCAGGGAGATGTGAGGAAGCGAGCAGGGAGATGTGAGGAAGCGCGCAGGGAGATGTGAGGAAGCGCGCACGGAGATGTGAGGAAGCGAGCAGGGAGATGTGAGGAAGCGCGCAGGGAGATGTGAGGAAGCGAGCAGGGAGATGTGAGGAAGCGAGCAGGGAGATGTGAGGAAGCGAGCAGGGAGATGTGAGGAAGCGCGCAGGGAGATGTGAGGAAGCGAGCAGGGAGATGTGAGGAAGCGCGCAGGGAGATGTGAGGAAGCGAGCAGGGAGATGTAAGGAAGCGAGCAGGGAGATGTGAGGAAGCGAGCAGGGAGATGTGAGGAAGCGAGCAGGGAGATGTGAGGAAGCGAGCAGGGAGATGTGAGGAAGCGAGCAGGGAGATGTGAGGAAGCGAGCAGGGAGATGTGAGGAAGCGAGCAGGGAGATGTGAGGAAGCGAGCAGGGAGATGTGAGGAAGCGAGCAGGGAGATGTGAGGAAGCGAGCAGGGAGATGTGAGGAAGCGAGCAGGGAGATGTGAGGAAGCGAGCAGGGAGATGTGAGGAAGCGAGCAGGGAGATGTGAGGAAGCGAGCAGGGAGATGTGAGGAAGCGAGCAGGGAGATGTGAGGAAGCGAGCAGGGAGATGTGAGGAAGCGAGCAGGGAGATGTGAGGAAGCGAGCAGGGAGATGTGAGGAAGCGAGCAGGGAGATGTGAGGAAGCGAGCAGGGAGATGTGAGGAAGCGAGCAGGGAGATGTGAGGAAGCGAGCAGGGAGATGTGAGGAAGCGAGCAGGGAGATGTGAGGAAGCGAGCAGGGAGATGTGAGGAAGCGAGCAGGGAGATGTGAGGAAGCGAGCAGGGAGATGTGAGGAAGCGAGCAGGGAGATGTGAGGAAGCGAGCAGGGAGATGTGAGGAAGCGAGCAGGGAGATGTGAGGAAGCGAGCAGGGAGATGTGAGGAAGCGAGCAGGGAGATGTGAGGAAGCGAGCAGGGAGATGTGAGGAAGCGAGCAGGGAGATGTGAGGAAGCGAGCAGGGAGATGTGAGGAAGCGAGCAGGGAGATGTGAGGAAGCGAGCAGGGAGATGTGAGGAAGCGAGCAGGGAGATGTGAGGAAGCGAGCAGGGAGATGTGAGGAAGCGAGCAGGGAGATGTGAGGAAGCGAGCAGGGAGATGTGAGGAAGCGAGCAGGGAGATGTGAGGAAGCGAGCAGGGAGATGTGAGGAAGCGAGCAGGGAGATGTGAGGAAGCGAGCAGGGAGATGTGAGGAAGCGAGCAGGGAGATGTGAGGAAGCGAGCAGGGAGATGTGAGGAAGCGAGCAGGGAGATGTGAGGAAGCGAGCAGGGAGATGTGAGGAAGCGAGCAGGGAGATGTGAGGAAGCGAGCAGGGAGATGTGAGGAAGCGAGCAGGGAGATGTGAGGAAGCGAGCAGGGAGATGTGAGGAAGCGAGCAGGGAGATGTGAGGAAGCGAGCAGGGAGATGTGAGGAAGCGAGCAGGGAGATGTGAGGAAGCGAGCAGGGAGATGTGAGGAAGCGAGCAGGGAGATGTGAGGAAGCGAGCAGGGAGATGTGAGGAAGCGAGCAGGGAGATGTGAGGAAGCGAGCAGGGAGATGTGAGGAAGCGCGCAGGGAGATGTGAGGAAGCGCGCAGGGAGATGTGAGGAAGCGAGCAGGGAGATGTGAGGAAGCGAGCAGGGAGATGTGAGGAAGCGAGCAGGGAGATGTGAGGAAGCGAGCAGGGAGATGTGAGGAAGCGAGCAGGGAGATGTGAGGAAGCGAGCAGGGAGATGTGAGGAAGCGAGCAGGGAGATGTGAGGAAGCGAGCAGGGAGATGTGAGGAAGCGAGCAGGGAGATGTGAGGAAGCGAGCAGGGAGATGTGAGGAAGCGAGCAGGGAGATGTGAGGAAGCGAGCAGGGAGATGTGAGGAAGCGAGCAGGGAGATGTGAGGAAGCGAGCAGGGAGATGTGAGGAAGCGAGCAGGGAGATGTGAGGAAGCGAGCAGGGAGATGTGAGGAAGCGAGCAGGGAGATGTGAGGAAGCGAGCAGGGAGATGTGAGGAAGCGAGCAGGGAGATGTGAGGAAGCGAGCAGGGAGATGTGAGGAAGCGAGCAGGGAGATGTGAGGAAGCGAGCAGGGAGATGTGAGGAAGCGAGCAGGGAGATGTGAGGAAGCGAGCAGGGAGATGTGAGGAAGCGAGCAGGGAGATGTGAGGAAGCGAGCAGGGAGATGTGAGGAAGCGAGCAGGGAGATGTGAGGAAGCGAGCAGGGAGATGTGAGGAAGCGAGCAGGGAGATGTGAGGAAGCGAGCAGGGAGATGTGAGGAAGCGAGCAGGGAGATGTGAGGAAGCGAGCAGGGAGATGTGAGGAAGCGAGCAGGGAGATGTGAGGAAGCGAGCAGGGAGATGTGAGGAAGCGAGCAGGGAGATGTGAGGAAGCGAGCAGGGAGATGTGAGGAAGCGAGCAGGGAGATGTGAGGAAGCGAGCAGGGAGATGTGAGGAAGCGAGCAGGGAGATGTGAGGAAGCGAGCAGGGAGATGTGAGGAAGCGAGCAGGGAGATGTGAGGAAGCGAGCAGGGAGATGTGAGGAAGCGAGCAGGGAGATGTGAGGAAGCGCGCAGGGAGATGTGAGGAAGCGAGCAGGGAGATGTGAGGAAGCGAGCAGGGAGATGTGAGGAAGCGAGCAGGGAGATGTGAGGAAGCGCGCAGGGAGATGTGAGGAAGCGCGCAGGGAGATGTGAGGAAGCGAGCAGGGAGATGTGAGGAAGCGCGCAGGGAGATGTGAGGAAGCGAGCAGGGAGATGTGAGGAAGCGAGCAGGGAGATGTGAGGAAGCGAGCAGGGAGATGTGAGGAAGCGAGCAGGGAGATGTGAGGAAGCGAGCAGGGAGATGTGAGGAAGCGAGCAGGGAGATGTGAGGAAGCGAGCAGGGAGATGTGAGGAAGCGAGCAGGGAGATGTGAGGAAGCGAGCAGGGAGATGTGAGGAAGCGAGCAGGGAGATGTGAGGAAGCGAGCAGGGAGATGTGAGGAAGCGAGCAGGGAGATGTGAGGAAGCGAGCAGGGAGATGTGAGGAAGCGAGCAGGGAGATGTGAGGAAGCGAGCAGGGAGATGTGAGGAAGCGAGCAGGGAGATGTGAGGAAGCGAGCAGGGAGATGTGAGGAAGCGAGCAGGGAGATGTGAGGAAGCGAGCAGGGAGATGTGAGGAAGCGAGCAGGGAGATGTGAGGAAGCGAGCAGGGAGATGTGAGGAAGCGAGCAGGGAGATGTGAGGAAGCGAGCAGGGAGATGTGAGGAAGCGAGCAGGGAGATGTGAGGAAGCGAGCAGGGAGATGTGAGGAAGCGAGCAGGGAGATGTGAGGAAGCGAGCAGGGAGATGTGAGGAAGCGAGCAGGGAGATGTGAGGAAGCGAGCAGGGAGATGTGAGGAAGCGAGCAGGGAGATGTGAGGAAGCGAGCAGGGAGATGTGAGGAAGCGAGCAGGGAGATGTGAGGAAGCGAGCAGGGAGATGTGAGGAAGCGAGCAGGGAGATGTGAGGAAGCGAGCAGGGAGATGTGAGGAAGCGAGCAGGGAGATGTGAGGAAGCGAGCAGGGAGATGTGAGGAAGCGAGCAGGGAGATGTGAGGAAGCGAGCAGGGAGATGTGAGGAAGCGAGCAGGGAGATGTGAGGAAGCGAGCAGGGAGATGTGAGGAAGCGAGCAGGGAGATGTGAGGAAGCGAGCAGGGAGATGTGAGGAAGCGAGCAGGGAGATGTGAGGAAGCGAGCAGGGAGATGTGAGGAAGCGAGCAGGGAGATGTGAGGAAGCGAGCAGGGAGATGTGAGGAAGCGAGCAGGGAGATGTGAGGAAGCGAGCAGGGAGATGTGAGGAAGCGAGCAGGGAGATGTGAGGAAGCGAGCAGGGAGATGTGAGGAAGCGAGCAGGGAGATGTGAGGAAGCGAGCAGGGAGATGTGAGGAAGCGAGCAGGGAGATGTGAGGAAGCGAGCAGGGAGATGTGAGGAAGCGAGCAGGGAGATGTGAGGAAGCGAGCAGGGAGATGTGAGGAAGCGAGCAGGGAGATGTGAGGAAGCGAGCAGGGAGATGTGAGGAAGCGAGCAGGGAGATGTGAGGAAGCGAGCAGGGAGATGTGAGGAAGCGAGCAGGGAGATGTGAGGAAGCGAGCAGGGAGATGTGAGGAAGCGAGCAGGGAGATGTGAGGAAGCGAGCAGGGAGATGTGAGGAAGCGAGCAGGGAGATGTGAGGAAGCGAGCAGGGAGATGTGAGGAAGCGAGCAGGGAGATGTGAGGAAGCGAGCAGGGAGATGTGAGGAAGCGAGCAGGGAGATGTGAGGAAGCGAGCAGGGAGATGTGAGGAAGCGAGCAGGGAGATGTGAGGAAGCGAGCAGGGAGATGTGAGGAAGCGAGCAGGGAGATGTGAGGAAGCGAGCAGGGAGATGTGAGGAAGCGAGCAGGGAGATGTGAGGAAGCGAGCAGGGAGATGTGAGGAAGCGAGCAGGGAGATGTGAGGAAGCGAGCAGGGAGATGTGAGGAAGCGAGCAGGGAGATGTGAGGAAGCGAGCAGGGAGATGTGAGGAAGCGAGCAGGGAGATGTGAGGAAGCGAGCAGGGAGATGTGAGGAAGCGAGCAGGGAGATGTGAGGAAGCGAGCAGGGAGATGTGAGGAAGCGAGCAGGGAGATGTGAGGAAGCGAGCAGGGAGATGTGAGGAAGCGAGCAGGGAGATGTGAGGAAGCGAGCAGGGAGATGTGAGGAAGCGAGCAGGGAGATGTGAGGAAGCGAGCAGGGAGATGTGAGGAAGCGAGCAGGGAGATGTGAGGAAGCGAGCAGGGAGATGTGAGGAAGCGAGCAGGGAGATGTGAGGAAGCGCGCAGGGAGATGTGAGGAAGCGAGCAGGGAGATGTGAGGAAGCGAGCAGGGAGATGTGAGGAAGCGAGCAGGGAGATGTGAGGAAGCGAGCAGGGAGATGTGAGGAAGCGAGCAGGGAGATGTGAGGAAGCGAGCAGGGAGATGTGAGGAAGCGAGCAGGGAGATGTGAGGAAGCGAGCAGGGAGATGTGAGGAAGCGAGCAGGGAGATGTGAGGAAGCGAGCAGGGAGATGTGAGGAAGCGAGCAGGGAGATGTGAGGAAGCGAGCAGGGAGATGTGAGGAAGCGAGCAGGGAGATGTGAGGAAGCGAGCAGGGAGATGTGAGGAAGCGAGCAGGGAGATGTGAGGAAGCGAGCAGGGAGATGTGAGGAAGCGAGCAGGGAGATGTGAGGAAGCGAGCAGGGAGATGTGAGGAAGCGAGCAGGGAGATGTGAGGAAGCGAGCAGGGAGATGTGAGGAAGCGAGCAGGGAGATGTGAGGAAGCGAGCAGGGAGATGTGAGGAAGCGAGCAGGGAGATGTGAGGAAGCGAGCAGGGAGATGTGAGGAAGCGAGCAGGGAGATGTGAGGAAGCGAGCAGGGAGATGTGAGGAAGCGAGCAGGGAGATGTGAGGAAGCGAGCAGGGAGATGTGAGGAAGCGAGCAGGGAGATGTGAGGAAGCGAGCAGGGAGATGTGAGGAAGCGAGCAGGGAGATGTGAGGAAGCGAGCAGGGAGATGTGAGGAAGCGAGCAGGGAGATGTGAGGAAGCGAGCAGGGAGATGTGAGGAAGCGAGCAGGGAGATGTGAGGAAGCGAGCAGGGAGATGTGAGGAAGCGAGCAGGGAGATGTGAGGAAGCGCGCAGGGAGATGTGAGGAAGCGAGCAGGGAGATGTGAGGAAGCGAGCAGGGAGATGTGAGGAAGCGAGCAGGGAGATGTGAGGAAGCGAGCAGGGAGATGTGAGGAAGCGAGCAGGGAGATGTGAGGAAGCGAGCAGGGAGATGTGAGGAAGCGAGCAGGGAGATGTGAGGAAGCGAGCAGGGAGATGTGAGGAAGCGAGCAGGGAGATGTGAGGAAGCGCGCAGGGAGATGTGAGGAAGCGCGCAGGGAGATGTGAGGAAGCGCGCAGGGAGATGTGAGGAAGCGCGCAGGGAGATGTGAGGAAGCGCGCAGGGAGATGTGAGGAAGCGAGCAGGGAGATGTGAGGAAGCGAGCAGGGAGATGTGAGGAAGCGAGCAGGGAGATGTGAGGAAGCGAGCAGGGAGATGTGAGGAAGCGAGCAGGGAGATGTGAGGAAGCGAGCAGGGAGATGTGAGGAAGCGAGCAGGGAGATGTGAGGAAGCGAGCAGGGAGATGTGAGGAAGCGAGCAGGGAGATGTGAGGAAGCGAGCAGGGAGATGTGAGGAAGCGAGCAGGGAGATGTGAGGAAGCGAGCAGGGAGATGTGAGGAAGCGAGCAGGGAGATGTGAGGAAGCGAGCAGGGAGATGTGAGGAAGCGAGCAGGGAGATGTGAGGAAGCGAGCAGGGAGATGTGAGGAAGCGAGCAGGGAGATGTGAGGAAGCGAGCAGGGAGATGTGAGGAAGCGAGCAGGGAGATGTGAGGAAGCGAGCAGGGAGATGTGAGGAAGCGAGCAGGGAGATGTGAGGAAGCGAGCAGGGAGATGTGAGGAAGCGAGCAGGGAGATGTGAGGAAGCGAGCAGGGAGATGTGAGGAAGCGAGCAGGGAGATGTGAGGAAGCGAGCAGGGAGATGTGAGGAAGCGAGCAGGGAGATGTGAGGAAGCGAGCAGGGAGATGTGAGGAAGCGAGCAGGGAGATGTGAGGAAGCGAGCAGGGAGATGTGAGGAAGCGAGCAGGGAGATGTGAGGAAGCGAGCAGGGAGATGTGAGGAAGCGAGCAGGGAGATGTGAGGAAGCGAGCAGGGAGATGTGAGGAAGCGAGCAGGGAGATGTGAGGAAGCGCGCAGGGAGATGTGAGGAAGCGAGCAGGGAGATGTGAGGAAGCGAGCAGGGAGATGTGAGGAAGCGAGCAGGGAGATGTGAGGAAGCGAGCAGGGAGATGTGAGGAAGCGAGCAGGGAGATGTGAGGAAGCGAGCAGGGAGATGTGAGGAAGCGAGCAGGGAGATGTGAGGAAGCGAGCAGGGAGATGTGAGGAAGCGAGCAGGGAGATGTGAGGAAGCGAGCAGGGAGATGTGAGGAAGCGAGCAGGGAGATGTGAGGAAGCGAGCAGGGAGATGTGAGGAAGCGAGCAGGGAGATGTGAGGAAGCGAGCAGGGAGATGTGAGGAAGCGAGCAGGGAGATGTGAGGAAGCGAGCAGGGAGATGTGAGGAAGCGAGCAGGGAGATGTGAGGAAGCGAGCAGGGAGATGTGAGGAAGCGAGCAGGGAGATGTGAGGAAGCGAGCAGGGAGATGTGAGGAAGCGAGCAGGGAGATGTGAGGAAGCGAGCAGGGAGATGTGAGGAAGCGAGCAGGGAGATGTGAGGAAGCGAGCAGGGAGATGTGAGGAAGCGAGCAGGGAGATGTGAGGAAGCGAGCAGGGAGATGTGAGGAAGCGAGCAGGGAGATGTGAGGAAGCGAGCAGGGAGATGTGAGGAAGCGAGCAGGGAGATGTGAGGAAGCGAGCAGGGAGATGTGAGGAAGCGAGCAGGGAGATGTGAGGAAGCGAGCAGGGAGATGTGAGGAAGCGAGCAGGGAGATGTGAGGAAGCGAGCAGGGAGATGTGAGGAAGCGAGCAGGGAGATGTGAGGAAGCGAGCAGGGAGATGTGAGGAAGCGAGCAGGGAGATGTGAGGAAGCGAGCAGGGAGATGTGAGGAAGCGCGCAGGGAGATGTGAGGAAGCGAGCAGGGAGATGTGAGGAAGCGAGCAGGGAGATGTGAGGAAGCGAGCAGGGAGATGTGAGGAAGCGAGCAGGGAGATGTGAGGAAGCGAGCAGGGAGATGTGAGGAAGCGAGCAGGGAGATGTGAGGAAGCGAGCAGGGAGATGTGAGGAAGCGAGCAGGGAGATGTGAGGAAGCGCGCAGGGAGATGTGAGGAAGCGCGCAGGGAGATGTGAGGAAGCGCGCAGGGAGATGTGAGGAAGCGCGCAGGGAGATGTGAGGAAGCGCGCAGGGAGATGTGAGGAAGCGAGCAGGGAGATGTGAGGAAGCGAGCAGGGAGATGTGAGGAAGCGCGCAGGGAGATGTGAGGAAGCGCGCAGGGAGATGTGAGGAAGCGCGCAGGGAGATGTGAGGAAGCGCGCAGGGAGATGTGAGGAAGCGCGCAGGGAGATGTGAGGAAGCGCGCAGGGAGATGTGAGGAAGCGCGCAGGGAGATGTGAGGAAGCGCGCAGGGAGATGTGAGGAAGCGCGCAGGGAGATGTGAGGAAGCGCGCAGGGAGATGTGAGGAAGCGCGCAGGGAGATGTGAGGAAGCGAGGGAGATGTGAGGAAGCGAGGGAGATGTGAGGAAGCGAGGGAGATGTGAGGAAGCGAGGGGAGATGTGAGGACAACGATAGTGTGAGGACAACGGATAGTACATTAATTAGATATGATTCTTGGTCACGATTTAAAATTTGAAAGCAGTACAAACACTTTCTCATTTTTAGAGAAACGTGTTTCTTTCTGATTACCTATGCGAGTTTTAGCGAGAACACACGATACCTGCCTAGTCGCACGCGCCCACACTGACTTGCTTGCGTAGGTGTATCTCCATCGAGATCGCCGAGCCGCAGATGAGGGACGTTTTGGCGAACATGGATCGGCCCTGCGGCAGGTCATGGAATGGGCTCCACCAACCAGCGCACTAGCCACCATTCCCCCCACCGCCTGCTTACGTGGCTTGTAGGGCTCCCCACCCCAAGCCTGGAAACTGGAAGGGAACAAGACGGGATGACGAGTTCTCGAGATTGAGAAACAGGTGATGGGATCATACCCCTTAGTACCGAAAGTAAACGAACTGAATCGTACTGCAAACAGAGCATTTACTCAGCATCTGCTTCATGAGGGCCTGTAACTGAGCCAGACGAATTCACCGCTCGACTTTCGATTATTTTTAGGCGATTACCTGGGAGGAAAACGGATGCAAACTACGATTGTATCTAGTTACTTCCACGATTGCAGTGTGTCACTCAAGACTACGTTTTTGTCTGTCTCCGGGCTCTCTACTACCTTATTTGCATTTGCAGCCACTGGGAACCTAGACTGCGAGTTTCCCATTGAGAGGAAGTAAGAGAGAGCAAGAGTGGATCTGCGTTATCGCTGCCTCGACCGAACAACCTTCCATCCGAATAAGCACTTTTTTTCTATATATAGGCAACGCTGTGTATCTTCGCGCGTGACACGGCCATGTAGAGCCTTCGTTTGCGATCCAGTGACGTTCCTTCAAGCAAGTCACTCGTCGCTGAAGCAGCGATGTCAGGACTACGAGAAGAGTGGACGTTAGACCCCACCAATCACGTACGATGTTACACTGTTACCACCAAATCTCGTCGAATCTCGCTATCCCCGATTCTTCTGGCAACTCTTCTGATCCTAGGTTCCTTCTCTGTAGCCTCCAGTGATACCAACAGTAGCGAGGAGAAGTCGAAAGGAGACGAGGTAAAATCCGGCGATCATCCGCAAGGGATATGGGAACGAATTGTTTCAGGAGCGTTAGGAATCGATCAGGAAATGGAGGAGATTGAGAAGAGCCTGGGAATTGGGGGTAGCAATTCCAAAGAGAAACAGCCGTCTACCCGGACAGAATCGGATGGGGGAACGAATGTAACCGGGAATTCGGGAAGCCGAGGGGATGGAAAAGCGGAAGATTCGAAATCGCACGGCGAGGATGAAAAGGAGGAGGTCGAGGAGAAAGAGACGGTCCAGATGCTCGCTGACGGAGATGCGGACGGGATTCCGATCCTGATTGGCGTGAAGGAGCCGAAAAAGGAATCTAAGAGTAAGAAAGCTGAGGAGGAATCGAAGAAGGTAGAAGGAGGGGGGAAAGACGACAAGGAGAAGGAGAAAGGGAAGGATAAAGGAGAGGAGAAGGGGAAAGCTGGGGCAAAGGAGGGAGACGTAGGAGCAGGAACAGGAGACGGAAAGGCTGGGAAGGAGAGCGCGAGCGCAGCTGATGATAACCCGGATCAGTACGAAGGGGAGGAGGGCGATGCCGCGCAGAAGAAGGCGAAAGGCGGCGGGAAGAAGGGCGGCAAAGGCGAGAACGTCGGTGAAATGATGGAGAAGATTCTGGAGAGACTGGATGACATGGAAGGCGAGGGGGGGAAGTTCAACGAAACCCTAGAAAAGCAGGAGGCGGTTTTGGAGACAGTGGCGCGGGTGGGGAAGCACCACGTGCACGAGAAGGAGGAGAAGGAGCGGGAGGAGCGGGAGAAGGCGGAGCAGGAGGAGGCGGAGAGGGAAGCGGAGCTGAAGGCCAAGCAGGAAGCGGAAGCAGCTGCTGCTGCGGCGAAGAACAGCTGGGACGGAGGGGTGACCGGCGGTGGAGAGCGGTCGTTCTTCGATATTCTCCTGGGGATAGACGCTGCTCCGCCACCTCCTCCCCCGCCGCGCCCCACGCCTAAGAACGTCACTAAAGCGTCAGCTAAAAACGAGACCAAGAAAGAGCAGGAGGCGGAGCAGGAGGACGAAAAGGACGTCCCCAGGCTCATAGACTCCCAGGATAACGAATACGTTATAAGCAGCCCCGGTAAAGGGTCCAAGATGCAGCTGCAGGAGGATTTCACCCTCATTTCGGACATTGTGAAGGTGATAGTGGCGGCGGCACTGGGCGGGCTGGCGTGCGGGCTGATGGGGCAGCCCATCATCCTGGGATACATCGTTGCTGGCATGGCCATTGGGCCGGGCGGACTGGGGCTTATCCACGAGCTCGTACAGGTTAGTAAGATTACCGCATGATATTGCTTAGTAGGGTTACCACATTTTTATTACAAGGTGGTGTGTCCTGGGAGGTCTGGTGTGCGGATGGATGGGGCGCTTTAGGTTACTGCATGAGTGTTGTTACAGAGCGGTCAGTAGGGTTACCACATGGTTGGAGGACAGTTGGGTTGTTATGAGGGCGTTACAGACAGCCTATAGCCTAGAGCGGTCAGAAAGTAGGGTTACCACAAGGCGACAATATGGTTACCACATGGTGGACATTAGGGTTACCATACCACAAGGCGGAGGACAGTAGGGTTACCACATGGTGGAGGACAGTAGGGTTACCACATGGCGGAGGACAGTAGGGTTACCACGTGGTGGAGGACAGTAGGGCTACCACATGGCGGAGGACAGTAGGGTTACCACATGGTGGAGGACAGTAGGGTTACCACATGGTGGAGGGCAATCGGGTTACCACATGTGCTGGCCAATAGCGTTATCACATAGTCTGTTTCAGAACAGTGAGAGTTGGGATGACATGTGAGTTTGTGATAGTGAGTGGGGTGAAGCTGATGGGAGTTCAGCCTAGCCGATATGCAGGGAGTGCACACTCTCCTCTCCATCCCACCCTCATGTCCCTTCTCTCCCTCATCTCTCTCTCCTCCTCTCGGCACTCTGCAGGTGGAAACCCTAGGCCAGTTCGGAGTGATGTTCCTGCTGTTCGCGCTGGGAGTGGAGTTCAGCCTCGCCAAAATTGCAGGGGGTGCACAACGTCGCGCTGGGCACAATCCCCACTTATTCGCCCTCCTCTCCTTCCTCTCCCTCCTCTCCTTCCTCTCCCTGGCTTGCAGGTGGAAACCCTAGCCCAGTTCGGAGTGGTGTTCCTGCTGTTCGCCCTGGGCGTGGAGATCAGCCTGGCCAAGATGCAGGGCGTGCACAACGCGGCTCCAAAGCACACTTTGACGCACTAGCAACGTGTCATTCCCCCTCTTCTCACGCACTCCCTTACCTGCTGCAGGTTGAGACACTAGCCCAGTTCGGAGTGGTGTTCCTTCTCTTCGCCCTGGGAGTCGAGTTCAGCCTGGCCAAGATGCAGGGCGTGCACAACGTGCCTCCAAAGCACACGCACACCCCCGCCTCTCCCTCCTCTCCCGCATCTCCCTCCTCCCCCTCCTCTTTCCGTCCTATGCAGGTGGAAACCCTAGCCCAGTTCGGAGTTGTCTTCTTGCTCTTCGCCCTGGGCGTGGAGTTCAGCCTCGCCAAGATGCAGGGCGTGCACAACGTCGCGCTGGGTGGCGGAGTGCTGCAGATCCTCATCGCCATGATTCTCGGCGGCATCTTCTCCTCCAACACCCCGCAGGGGCTCTTCATAGGTGGGAATCTTGGTTAAGGGCCTAGCTAGTGGTGCCTGTAGCAGCAAGGAGTGCTGCAGATCCTCATCGCCATGATTCTCGGCGGCATCTTCTCCTCCAACACCCCGCAGGGGCTCTTCATAGGTGCGCGTCTGGGTCAGGCAGCCAGGGCTTGCTATTGCCACATGGGACTCCTTGCCACTTGTCAAGGGCTTAGCTGGTGGTGCCCATAGCAGCAAGTTGTGCTGCCAATCCCCTTAGACGTTACTCATGATTCTGGGCGGCTGGGCTGCATCTTCAACTGCAGCACACCCCAGGGACTCTTATAGGTGCGAGTCTGTAGGGGAAACGGAGCCAGGGCTAGGTGTGTGTGGCTGGCTCTAGGGCTTTGGCAACGATGCCTGTAGCCTTAATTCTGTCTGAGCGGCAACTGCAGCTCCAACAAGCCCCGCGGACTCTACATTGGTGCGAGTTGGCACTAATCAGAGGCAGCCCAGTGGGTACATGGGGTTCTTAGACAGGTTTTCGTTCGCGCCCAGGACTCTGTCGCCCTCCCCACCAGCGTCCAAACACCACGCACCATCCAGCTTCCGTGCTCCCCCTGTGTTCCAGGTTGTTCTTTCCCCCTTCTCTCTCCCCTCCTCTCTCCGCTTTTTCCCTCGCTCCTCTCCACCCAGCACTCCCAACGCCCATCAGGCAGCTGCCTATCCCTGTCGATCATAGTGATAATCTCCAAGTGAATCACTTCCCCGTGTTCACCCCACCCATTCCTCTCCGCTTCACCCCTGCGGTTACTTGTAAATTCTCCTTCCTAGCTCCCCCAACCCCATCCAGGCGGCGCCCTGTCCATGTCATTCAGAGCCATGGTGCCCCGTCTCCTCACCTCTTCCCGTTCCCCTCCCCCCCCCTCTCCCGCTCCCCCACCAACTCCTCTTCGCAACCAGGGTGCTACCTCTCCATGTCCTCCACAGTGGTGGTGCTCAAGCGTCTTATTCCCCGATCTTTGTGTCTGCTCCGCCACCCCTCTCGTGGTCTCTTCCTCCCGTCCCCTCATACCCAGGCGGTCTCCTCTCCATGTCATCAACAGCAGTGGTGCTCAAGTGCCTTGTTCCACCCCTTCTCCCCCAACCCTTGCTCCCGCTTTCCCCCTCCCTCTGCTCAAACCAGGCGGCTTCCTCTCCATGTCCTCCACAACGGTGGTGCTCAAGTGCCTCCTTTCCCCTTGCCCCTGCTCTCAACCCCACCCTCATTCCCCCTTCCCCCCCTCCCCTTCTTACCCATCAGGCGGCTTCCTCTCCATGTCCTCCACAGCCGTGGTGCTCAAGTGCCTGGTGGACATCAATGGCTTCAACTCCGAGCACGGCCAGGTGCAGTGCGGTGGGGCGTGGTTGGAAGGGGCATGGGCAGGTGTTGTGGGTTCGGTACGGCCAGGTGCTGTGGAGTGGAGGAAGGAGGCACGGCCATGTGCAGTGCAGTGCGGTGGTTGAAGAGTGCACGGCCAGGTCCACTGGGGGATGGGGGTTTGGGTTGAAGGAGGCTGGTATGGTTTGGTTCAGGGTTGAGGCAGAAGGGTCTAGCATGGTTGGAGAAGGCATGAGCAGGTGTGGAGGGGCAAGGCTCAGCATGCAGGGCTGTGTGCTCTGCCTGCTCTTGTTCAGATGCCACCACTTCTTGTCAACTCTACAGCTCCCCCACCCTTTGAACCCCCTCCCTCCTCCTCCACCCGCCCAAACTCCTTTCCCCTCCCCAACTTCTCCCCCCCTCCCCCCCCCCCCCCCCCCCCCCCCCCCTCCACAACCCCCCCAGGTCATGCTGGGCACGCTCATAGCACAGGATTGCGCCCTCGGCCTGCTCCGACTCAGTTCCCAGCGCTTCCCCCTCTCACTCCCCTCGTTTCTTCTCCCCTCCCCCCCACCCTCCTCACCCTCTCACCCCCCCACTCTCCCCCCCTCCCCCCCCCCCACCAGATCATGCTGGGCACGCTCATAGCACAGGACTGCGCCCTGGGCCTGCTCCTCGCAATCATGCCAGCACTCGCTGCCCGCCCCGCATCCGCCTCCGCCATCCTCCTGGCCCTCGTGCGCGAGCTGCTCATCCTGCTCGCCTTCTGCCTCGTCGCCTGGGCGCTCTCCCGCCTGCTCGTGCCGCGCTTCCTGCGCCTCCTCGTGCGCGTGAGCAGAGGCAACAACGAGCTCTACCAGCTGGGCATCATGGGGAATTGTCTGTGCGTTGCACTTCTCTCGGAGTATTTGGGCCTCTCACTGGAAGTCGGGGCGTTTATTGCCGGTCTCATGCTCTCAGGTGCGTGCTCGTCTCTGCATTGCATGCATGTGTGTTGTTGCTACATGTATGCATGTGCATGTTTCCACCTGCTCGTGCCTCCTCGTGCGTGTGTCGCGGGGCAACAACGAGCTCTACCAACTCGGCATCATGGGCAACTGCCTCTGCGTTGCACTCCTGTCAGAGTATCTCGGCCTCTCGCTGGAAGTGGGGGCGTTTATCGCTGGCCTCATGCTCTCAGGTGCGTGCTTGCCGCTACGTGCATGTACATCTCTCCCGCCTGCTCGTGCCGCGCTTCCTGCGCCTCCTCGTGCGCGTGTCCCGGGGCAACAACGAGCTCTACCAGCTGGGCATCATGGGCAACTGCCTCTGCGTTGCTCTGCTCTCAGATTATCTCGGCCTGTCGCTGGAAGTCGGGGCGTTTATTGCTGGCCTCATGCTCTCAGGTGCGTGCCTGAGGTGGCTGAATGCATGTCATGTGTATAAGATGCCTAGTGGGGCGTATCAAGGGGCAACGAGCAGCTGTACCAGCTGGGCATCATGGGAAACTGCCTCTGTGTGGCTCTGCTGTCGGAATACCTGGGGTTATCTCTGGAAGTTGGGGCGTTTATTGCCAGCCTCATGTTCTCAGGTGCGTGCTAGGGGTGGTTGGTTACATGCATGTGTGTATGTGCTGCTGTCTGAAAGGCGTGTGTCCCGGGGCAACAACGAGCTCTACCAGCTGGGCATCATGGGCAACTGCTTGTGTGTGGCGCTGCTCTCAGAGTATCTCGGCCTGTCTCTAGAGGTCGGGGCTTTTATTGCTGGCCTCGTGCTCTCACGTGCGTGCTTGATGTGGCTACACGTATGTGTATTTCTATGTGCCGTTGTCACGGGCAACTGCGTCTGCCTCGGCCTCTGGCACAACTCAACCTTCCGTCCCCCTCCCCCTCACTCCCCTGACCTTGCAGGCGGCACCTACAGCGAGCGCACCTTACATCAGGTGGAGCCCGTGCGCAACATGTTTGCGGCGCTCTTCCTCAAATCCGTCGGCATGGTGATGCACCTCATGTTCCTCTTCCTCTGCCTCTGCCTCTGCCTCTGCCTCTGCCTCTGCCTCTGCCTCTGCCTCTGCCTCTGCCTCTTCCTTTGCCTCTTTCTCTGCCACAGGCGGCACCTACAGTGAACGAACACTCCATTAGGTGGAGCCCGTGCGCAACATGTTTGCGGCGCTCTTCCTGGCGTCCATCGGCATGGTGATGCACGAACATTGACACCCTTTATCCCTCTTTGCCCATGCAACAACCCTCCAGGTGGCACCTACAGCGAGCGAACACTGCACCAAGTGGAGCCGGTGCGCAACATGTTTGCGGCGCTCTTCCTGGCGTCCATAGGCATGGTGATGCACCCCATGTTCCTCTGGCAGCACAAGGACATTCTGCTGCTCGCGCTTGCCGTCGTGTTCCTTGGCAAGACGCTGCTGGTTGCTCTCGTGGTGAGTCAGGGCACAGGGCAGGGTGCGCAGGGGAGTGGTGATGCACCCCATGTTCCTCTGGCAGCACAAGGACATTCTGCTGCTCGCGCTTGCCGTCGTGTTTCTTGGCAAGACGCTGCTGGTTGCTCTTGTGGTGAGTCAGGGCACAGGGCCGGGCAGGGTGCGCAGGGGAGTGGTGATGCACCCCATGTTCCTCTGGCAGCACAAGGACATTCTGCTGCTCGCCCTCGCTGTTGTCTTCCTTGGCAAAACACTGCTGGTTGCTCTCGTGGTGAGTTAGGGAGTGGGGACGGTATGGCAGGGAGGGGGAATGGGGCACAGCACAGGGTTGCCATCGGCATGGTGATGCACCCCATGTTCCTCTGGCAGCACAAGGACATTCTGCTGCTCGCCCTTGCCATTGTATTCCTGGGGAAAACGCTGCTCGTTGCCCTCGTGGTAAGGGGGATGGTGGGGAGTGGGATGGGCCACACACAACACAGGGTGGGCATGGGCATGGTGATGCACCCCATGTTCCTCTGGCAGCACAAGGACATTCTGCTGCTCGCCCTCGCTGTTGTCTTCCTAGGAGAAACAATTCATGCTGCTCTTGTGGTAAGGCCAAGAGCCGGGATGCTTGTGTTGTGAGGTAGGGTGAGTCTTTAACAGCCCACATTCTGTCCACATCCCTGGAGCATAGCATAGCAGTCACTGTGGATCCAGTCAGTCAATCTGACTTGGCATTTCTGGTGGCTCACTCCCCTCCCCCTTCCACTCAGTAGCTCACATTTCCACCTGGTCCTTACTCAGTGCCGGCACGGCAACACCACTCGGTCTGTGCTTGCCCACATCACAACACAAGCTAGGGGCTTTTCCTAGTAAAGAGGGAGAGCCCCGAGCGTATTCTTCTTTCCAATCCGAGTTCCCTCTCTCCTCCCCCTTTCCCAGTCACCCCCATTCAACAGGTTGGTGGATTCAGCATTAGTACAGGCACGACAGCAGCGGTGAATGCCGCACTCTAATTGGGACTCCCCATCCCCCTTCCCCCTCCCCCTTCCCCTTGTCCCTTCCCCTTTTCCATCCCCCCTCTCCCCTCTCCCCTCTCCCTCTTTACTAGGTCCGTGGCTTTGGCTACAGTGCAGGCACGGCAGCAGCTGTAGGAATAGCACTGGCACAGATAGGGGAATTCTCCTTCGTCCTCCTGTCCCGCGCGCAAACCCTCAAGCTGGTGGGGCACAAGCTGTACCTGCTGCTCATGGGCACCACTGCGCTCTCCCTCGTGCTCACGCCCTCTGCACTCCACCCCATCCCCTCGCCCTTTTCCTCCCCCCCCTACTCTCTCTCCATCATAACCAGGTCCGGAGCTTTGGCTACAGTGCAGGAACCGCAGCAGCTGTAGGAATAGCACTGGCACAGATAGGGGAATTCTCCTTCGTCCTCCTGTCCCGCGCGCAAACCCTCAAGCTGGTGGGGCACAAGCTGTACCTGCTGCTCATGGGCACCACTGCGCTCTCCCTCGTGCTCACGCCCTCTGCACTCCACCCCATCCCCTCGCCCTTTTCCTCCCCCCCCTACTCTCTCTCCATCATAACCAGGTCCGGAGCTTTGGCTACAGTGCAGGAACCGCAGCAGCTGTAGGAATAGCACTGGCGCAGATCGGCGAGTTCTCCTTCGTCCTCCTCTCGCGTGCGCAAACCCTCAAGCTGGTGGGGCACAAGCTGTACCTGCTGCTCATGGGCACCACCGCGCTCTCCTCTCCCTCGTGCCCACGCCCTCTTCTCTCCACCCCCTGCCTCCTCCCTTACCCCCCATTCCCCCTCCCCTCCACTCACCAGGTCCGGGGCTTTGGCTACAGTGCAGGCACGGCAGCAGCGGTGGGCATAGCTTTGGCCCAAATCGGCGAGTTCTCCTTTGTCCTCCTGTCGCGCGCCCAAACCCTCAAGCTGGTGGGGCACAAGCTGTATTTGCTGCTCATGGGCACCACCGCGCTCTCCCTCGTCCTCACGCCCTTCGCCTTCAAGCTTGTTCCTCGCCTTGCCGCCATTGGTGCCCACCAGGACCGCGCCCGGCTGCTCAAGAGCAAGAGTATTGTGTCGCCTGGAGGGGCGGGGGGAGGGGGAGGCGGGGGGAAAGGCGGTGGCGGTGGGGGCGGGATGGGCGGAGGAGGAGGGTCGGGGTTGCCTGTGAGTGTGAGTGGGGGTGGGAGTGGTGGTGGGGGAGGTGGGGGTGGGGGTGTGGCAGGAGCAGGGGGGGCGGCAGGAGCGGGTGCAGCGTATGGTGCGTTCGGGGGTTTGCTGAACGGGGTTGCTGGTGTGCTCTCCCCTCGCTCTGCTGCTGCTGCGGCTGCTGCCGCTGCTGCTGCTGCTGGGGAAACGCAGGTGCTTCTAGCAGTTGATTCTGACCCGCATTCAGGGGCCAACATTCACCACCACCACCACCACAACCACCACCATCCCTCACACAACCCCCAAGGCCTCCCTTCTCACCATCACCACCTTCCCCCAGCCCACCCGCACCATTATCCCTCGCAGCATTACGGCACCGCAACAGCAGCCCACGAATCCCTAAGACCTAGAAACCCGGCTAAAGCTGCTGATTCAGGGGGTAGAAGTATCGTAAGGGCATCGGATTCTGGGGGTAGTTCGGGATCTGGTTGCGCAAACGACTGGGGCTTATCTGAGGATTTCTTTTATGAAAGGGGCAGTCTGGAGAATCGAGGAGGCCCGGGGGCAGGTTCGGGAGGTGGCTTGGCTGGAGCAGGTTTGGGATCTAGCTCCGTGGCTGTACCAGGCTCGTCAAGCGCAGGGTTGATGTCTCCACCCGCCCGAAGTTTGTCTCCAACAGCTTCGGTAACACAGCGGTCTCCCAAGCCTGCAACAGGCCAGGTTCGGAGAGTGGCTCAGGTGGCAGGTCAGAGCCCTCGAGGGGGTATTGCGGTGACCAGTAACACTGGCAGCCCCATGAAAGCATTCGCTTTGCTGGGAACTGTGGAAGAGGGAGGAGCAGGGAGACGAGAAGAGCGGGAGGAGGGAGGAGGAGGGCCGTTCCAATATGCGTCTAGCTCTGGGTTCTTTTCGAGGTGGGGCGTTAAAGGGGCGTCGCATCAGCAAAAGAAGGAGATGGCACACCAGTCATGATCGTAGTGTCAAACAATTTGCGAACTGGTTTACTATTGGATGGTGATTACACACACGAGCCTTGTATTTCCGACATGCCAATCCATACTGAAGAATTTGGATTACACATGCTGAGTACAAAGGGCTTTTTCAAATCAGTTCATGAGACCTGCCTGTTCAAGCCTGTCATATACATTGAATCTGATGATGTAAGGTGCGGTTATATTATGATATTACTCCAACAACATGCGCTGGAGATAGAAAGGAATGACCAAGGCACAGCCCAGTGAATCCTGGTTCTTCCATGCTCAAGCTTCAAGAAGCAGCAGCAGTCGTTGACTTGACAGCAACCCAACCCAACCACATGCGAGAATAGCGGCTGCTCAGGCGCATTGGGGTTTCCCTGTCTCATCCACCAGAGTGTTCCTTGGCTAGGCCAGCTTGGTTAGTGGCACAGTTGATATTTGCGCAGCATACGACGGCCTCCCGCGCTTGTCTCTATGACCCTTGGTAATTGCGACGATCCATCAGCCCTCGCGCATTCAGTTCAGCGAGCTGATGATCGAGGTTATGAATCATTGGTGGATTCAACTCATCAACATCAAACTCGCGGATTGCGAATTCGTAAAAAACGAACCAATGCCTCCTTGGCTCTTGCGGGAAACTGTTGCCGCCGAAACCACTGATCACACCGCCCCGCTTCCCTCCACCTCGTTTATTGTTCCGCTCTCTTTAGTCACACCCGATGCTGTCACTTCGAGATCTACTCGGCACACGGGGCACGTGGTCTTGTCGGCTAGCCAGTGGTCGATGCAGCTGACGTGGAATCGATGCTCGCAGGGCAGCAGATAGCGAAGCAGCTCACCCTCTCTAAAGTCACACAGGCACACTGTGCATTCCCTGCTCGCTGCAACAATGATTCCTTGTTTCAACTCGGTAGCACTTCGTGCTTCTGGCGGCTTTTCCTGCGATTCCACATCGCCAACCGCGCCGCCGGCTACGGAACGTTCCGCAGCTACAGCATCAGAGGTACTACGTTCTTTACTAGAATCCCCCATCATGTCTTCGTATAAGTGAAGTGGCTTTTCCGCGGAAAGGCAAAGGCGGTCTCGGGGGGAGGGATATGGTCTAATGGGGAACGTCGCGAGCCGCACTGGGTGCAATTGGGGAGGGCTTGTACCCGGGCCTGGCACCGATACAGTCACATTCGGAGTATCTGTTCGGTAATAGTTCGCGCCGCTACTACTATACAGAGGTTGACCGAGTAGTTGGGTCCACGTGTCACGAAAGGCGCCGGGGTGACGATATGCGAGCGTGGCAATAACGAATAGCACTACAACGAGGACCACTGCGGCTATGGCGAGGGATAGCGGGAGCGCTTCCACCTTCGCGGCCGGTGGTGCCCCTGGTAGCGCCTCTGCCGCTCCTGTCGCGTCCGTCGATATTACTGGGGCTGCTGCTACCGGCGCGGGTAGGGATCCCTGCGCCGTCACCATTGCCGCTGTCGCCGCCTTTATGACGCTTCTCAAGGCCTATTTTTCGTCCAGTGAATTAGTAGCTTCAGGTAGGAGCGGCAATGAGGAAAATAAATCGTTTCCGCTGTTAAAACTATCGGTAAGCACTTCATTGCATTCAAAACAAGGCAGAGTCATGTGAGTGTTTTAGGACTTGCCAATAGGCTTGCCTCCCCGCGTACACCTGATGCCTGTTTGAGCCCCTCCCGGTTGCCTTACGAAGGGGGCGTATAAGCTGTCACGAGCATTTCGCATAAGTTTCGGCAATTCGCAGCTAGCTAAAAATGATTCGCATGTGCTTATAAACAAGATCTGTAACCTAGTTTGACTTCAGTCTCCTCTGCTTGACTTCGGTCTGTACCTAGTTTGACGTCGGTCTGTTCGTTACTACTGGTTGATAACCACGCGACGCGCTTGTAATGTAGGTGCATGAAGCTGGGGAAACAACCTCGGGTGCAGCGTATCCATCCGGCGCAAGGCAAATTCGCGTGCATGGGGTGAGCATCAGCTGTATAGCAACTGCCGAGTAAAACGCGCATCGTCGTTTCGGTCTTGAGTGTGCAGGATATGTGAACCTTGATGAGTGACCGTGGATTTCTTGGAATCATGGAGCAAGGGGAATTTGCGCTGCTAGCAGTTGGACGGCACGGCTAGCCGACTGCTTTATGTATCCACCCATGCAGCGCGAGGCAAACCTCTTGCAGTTAGTGGCAGGAAGAAAGGATATTGACGGCTGCCAACTTCTGATGCACACAGGGGGTATTTTGTCTTGTACAGTACAATGCTAGGCGTTCGGTAGACGCGGCAGAGGCAACAGATGCCCGGGAACGCGTCATGCGCCAGGTGATGTTTCAGGGGACCGCAAACCTGCGACCGCAGATACCCCTTATACGCGTCTCAGCATATCGACCTTTGTGTTCCCTGTCCATGCCAACATTGATGGCCCATATAATGATAGCATAAAATAATAAGTCAGATTTGACAATTCACTCTGCATCGCGGCATGAAAGCATTATGGGAAATAGCTGAAAGCTATGTCCTTTTTGCAACTTGTATTACAACAAAACAAGTGTAAAAGTGCAAGGACAGCCGTGGCTTCTGATTGTCAACGGTTGCCCACAGCAACAGCTGCTCATACCCAGCATATGGTCTTCCCGCCACCTTTCCCACCAACAGCTCGAAAGGCTCAACGTTGCAATTCTGTTCAACCCAATCAAGCATCACCCACCGCTTACTTTCCGTGCCATGATCGCCTCGCCAGCTTACTATGTAGGCCCGAGCAATTCGCGATCTGCATGTGTAGAACGATCGCCACGCCAAGCATTTAAGTGGGAAGAGGTTCAACCTGATTATAGAATCCCTGCCACCACCAACTCCTCTTTTCAGCCGAACCATATATTGAACGAAGGAAGCAATTATTGCCTGTTGTAAGAAGTCGAATTCGCGAGTTGCGAAAATCCGGAGCAATCGTGTCATACAGCCACTCCTCAGCGCTTGATGGAGCTCATGAGTCGTTTCTCATAAGAGTTTATCAAAGAGACTTCATCAATCAGTTCCCCCACGCCGTCGATTTAGTCACATCCGATGCTGTCACTTTGAGATCTACTCGGCACACGGGGCAGGTAGTCCTATCCGCGAGCCAGTGGTCGATGCAGCTGACGTGGAACCGATGCGTGCAGGGCAGAGAGCGAACCAGCTCACCCCCGTTAAAGTCACAAATACACACCGCACACTCCCTGCATGCCGATATTCTCCTAGATATCGAGACGTTCGTTAAGTTCTGCGCACGTCGCGTTCCCAACAGCTCAAAGGCGTCTGTCGCGGCACGACAACTTTTCTCTTCGGCCGAAGAGCCTCCCGAAAGCCCCTCGCTTCCTCCCCGATTTTTTTCAATGTCTGCGTTTTCTGCGGCGGCAACACCAAGAAATCTCTCCGCGGTAGCATGCGATACGTGGTCTGCAGAAGAGAGGCGATACGGTCTAACGGGGAACGATGCGAGTTGTGCCGGGTGTAGCCCTGCGGGGGTAGCGACCGGCACCGATATAATCACATTCGGTACATGCTCCGGATAGTAATCCGCGTTAGTAGTCCTGGCTCCGCCTCGGAGATGCTTGCACGCGTGTACTATCCCGCGGATCTTCATAATAACGAACGCTATTTAAGTCACAGCAGAAGGGAGGTTAGGGATGGAGAAGAAGAGATTGCTAAGAATACCAACCGCGTGAAGAACGCGACGGAATTCGCCACACCGCGCGAATGTTGGCGCACACGGAGTGGGTCTGGGATGGTTTGAAGCAACGGGCAATCTTTAGAGGAGTTGACTGCGCTAATGGACAATCGGAGTGTCGTGAGCAAGAATGAACCGAAACAGGGCTTCGTAGTAGGAGCTCAGGCAACTTGAGATTGCAATGAAGTGAGCACCAAGGTCAAATCGATTGGATTAGTAGTTGATGCTGGGACCAAATCTTGCAGCTTTTGAAGGATTTCGCTGGTGGAATTTACTGCGTCGCGTAGAACACGAGGGATGGGAGAGGGGGGAAGAGAGGACGCGGGGGGTCCAACCAGACATTTGCGAAACATTTTGGGAGTTTGAGCGCGGCTCGACTCGACGAGGCGACGTGGAGCGAACCTCTTCGGCGAAATTATGCGACGCGCATTCCTGGATACAGAACGTTGAAGCAAGGCCGATTCACTGAGTCATCTTTCGCGGGAAGTCTAATGCCGAGTCATCACGTGACAAATCAGCGCTGGCGGGCCAGCGCATAGGGATTCGGGACAGCCCCGAATGCAACAAAAAAACCTTCAAGCTGGACGCCAGCTTGCAACGGAACAAAACTTCAACCCTCTGATGCGGCTCGTTCCCACCCCTTTCATGCGCTGGCGTCATACACTGCACACGTGCCTTGCCGGGTCAGGTTAGGTCAACCGGGGGGAGCGAGCGATCCTCGGCAGCAATGTTTTGTTTCAATCGAGTGCCGTGCTGACAACACAACAACCTTTGCCCTCCGCTTCGTCGCAGACGCTCCGCATCAATCGGGGGAACGAAGCGCGGGGGAGCGATGTGGTGCTGTAGCGAGGGGGAAGGGGGAGGGGTTGAACTTGAAGGGGGCGAAGTTCGGGTTCGGGGAAACAGGATGAAGGGTACTAGGGCGTTGTTGTGCGGTGTCGCGTGGTAACTCGACAACAGTTGAGTGTTATGAGTTGTCAAACAGAGTTGCGCGGAATAACGAATGAGGATGTGACTCAATGAACTGACGATACAATGAAAGGCATGCGATTATATAGCGAGGCAACCTAGCTAGGCGGGAACCTCGGGAACACGAGGTTGAGTGCAGGTTGGGCAAAGGAAAACCGAAGGCGACGCGAGGTTGCTTCGGCAGCAAGCAAAGCGGCCGAACGTGCACTTCCGAAAGTTGGGGTTGTACGCGGTTGAGTAAACCCCAGTAAGGAAAAAAGGGTTTTCCTTACACTACCCCCCCTCCCCCCCCCCCTTAACCAAGGTGGTCAACATCTGCAACACGCCTTCGTGCGAGGTAATCGCGCAGTAGCGAAGGTGCTTCAAGTGAAGCGGAAGGTGTCGTCTTCGCTGGTGCGATCAGTCCACCGAATCAGAAAATCCACGTGGCGTCCTGCTGCGTCTAGGCGTACCCGATGTGCCAAAATTTTCGACGGGTCAAGCGTCGGTTCCGGGACAGGGCGAGCTGTCGGGGCTGCATTTTGGCGGGCAATGTCCGTCGTGGCCGGTACGAAGGGCTTGAGGAGGCTGACGTGGAATGCATCGTGTATACGCCAGTCGTCGGGTAGCAGAAGTTTCGCCGTAACGGGTGTGATCATTTTCAAAATGCGAAAAGGTCCACAGTAGCGCGGACGAAGCTTCGAAGAGCCGGGCAGGCGGAGGTTCTTGGTGTCGAGAAGCACTAGTTGCCCAGCTGCCATGGTGATTTCCCGGCGTAGCGAATCCGAGTATTTGCGGGCAGTTGCATTAGCTTTTCGGATAGCTTCGACAGCTTTCTCGCGGATGGCCTGGAGTTCCGTCACAAAGTGTTGCGAACGTGGTACCGGGTTCTCAGGGGACGTTGCTGTGGGTACCACCGGATCCATCCCGTAATTGAGGAAGAACGGGGAGTGGTTGGTCGTGCTAGATGGGGCGTTGTTGTACGCAAATTCCAACATCGGAAGCGAATCCTCCCATCGAGCGGGGTCGGGGCAGTTCGTGCGGATGAGCTGCTCCATCGTCTGATTGGTCCGCTCGGTCTGGCCGTCGGTTTGTGGATGGTAAGCCGACGAGAACTGTAGCCGGGTTCCGTACTGCGCCCACGTCTCCTTCCAGAACTTCGATGTAAACTTCGGGTCCCTGTCGCTGATGATCGCAGACGGGATGCCGTGCAAGCGAACAACGGTCGAGATGAAGAGGCGCGCAGTTTCTTCGGCTGTGATTGTTGTACGACACGGTGCGAAGTGCGCCATTTTCGTGAGGCGATCGACGACGACGAGTACCGCATCGTTGCCACTTGCGCCAACTGGTAGCCCCGTGACAAAATCCATTGTCACCTGTTGCCATGGTCGCTCGGGTGGCTCGAGGGGTTGCAGCAGGCCGGCTGGGCGCTGACGTGTCGATTTCATTGCCTGGCACACTCTGCATGAAGACACATAACGCTGCACGTCAGAGTTAGAATCAGGCCAATAGTACTGACGGTGCAGAATTTTCTGCGTCTTGTCAACTCCGAAATGCCCGGAGAGGTTCGAATCATGGACCTCCTGGATGAGCAATTCTCGTAGCAGGCGGTAAGCGGGTACCCAAATCCGGTCGGTTCCGGCTTTTAGGTAATAATCTCCCTTCTGCGTCGTCGCCTGCATGTGATTGCCTGTCGTGAAGAACGGGTCCGTCTTGTAGCCGTGGGTGAATAGTCCCGAAAGAAGCGGGTTCGAATGGGTGATCAGTACAGCAGCGGATTGAACTGTTGGTCGGGTCAGGGCGTCGGCGATGTTATTTGCGCCCTTCTTGTAGGTGATCATGTAGTGGAAATGTGACTCCATGTAGTCGAGCCACCGGATTTGTCGTGGGTTGAGGTTGGGTTGCACGCGAAGATACTGTAATGACTTGTGGTCCGTTCGCACAGTGACGTCGGCACCTGTCAGGTAGCATCGCCACAGTTTAAACGCGTGAATGATGGCGAGCATCTCCTTGTCGTGAATCGGGTAGTTGCGTTCGGCTGCCTGCAACTTGCGTGACTCGTAGGCGATCGGTTGTAAGCCGTTGCCAAAATCCTGGAGCAGCACTGCGCCGATGGCAAAATCTGAAGCGTCGGTGACAACTTCAAACGGCTTGGATGGGTCGGCGATGCGAAGAACCGGAGGGGACACCAGCAACTGCTTCAACTCCTGAAAAGCCGCCTCAGCTTCCTCCCCCCACACGAAGTTCCTGTCCTTGTGCAGCAGGTCGGTCAGCGGGCCGGTTATCCCCGCCATATTCGGGATAAACCGCCGGACATAATTCACAAACCCCAGAAAACTCTGAAGTTCCGTGACATTAGTCGGGGCCTTCCACTCCTGGATGGTCTTGATTTTCTTCGGGTCGATTTTGATGCCGTCGCGGGAGATGACGTTGTCAGAATGAACGGACAGGAATGACTGTACTAGCACAAAGTTGGATACAAGTAGTAAACCCTAATCTAGTGTACCCCCTAAGGTGTAACCCACTACAGCCTACAATCATATAAACATATAATGTTTGACACACCCCCATAGGCGCAGTGGGAGACAACCACAGGGTCACGAGACCAGTCAAAGCAAAGGAAGGCAAGCTCAGGGTGGATCTCAAGGATTCCACACAAATTCCGAGCACAAGCTAGTGGTCACAAGACCAGTTCACATGCAGGTTTATAACAGAGCAAGAGATACAGTGATCACAACCTAGCAAGAGTAAACATGCAGGTATAGATATATATAGTGATCACAGTACAAGCAAAGTCAAGAGGTAAGTAAGTGAGGTCCAGTAGGCACAAGGCCCAGTAGAGTGCAGAAGCGCTGATGGTCACAAGGCTGAAGCGCCTTGGTGAACACATCAGCAGTGTTGGCCTCAGTGGCCACGTAGCGAATACAAAGCTGACCGCGCTGCTGCAGCTCACGAGCAAGGAAGTACCGCAGGGCGATGTGCTTCGTTCTGTGCTCCAGTCTGTGCTCCTCACACAAGGCAATGGCAGCCTTGTTGTCGACGTACAGTACTGGAGGAGAACGAGGCGGCTCTCCGAGGTCGGTCAGCAGGTAGGTCAGCCAGCGTAGCTCCTGGGCAGCCATGGCTGTAGCGTAGATCTCAGCCTCGCAACTGGAGCCGAGAACAGAAGAAGAGCGTGTAGAGCGCCAAGAAACTGAGCCAGAGCCAAGGCTGAAGGTGTAACCCTGAGACGACCGCTGAGTGGCCTGGTCGTCTGCCCAAGAAGCGTCTGAGTGCCCTGTGAGAACAACTCGGTCTCGCCCTCCAAGCACAAGCCCCATGCCCGACGTACTGCACAAGTAGCGCAACACCCTCTTAGCGGCATCCATGTGCTCCTTCCTGTGACGGCCAGGAGCGACATAGCGTGCAAGGATGCTAAGAGGGTATGCAAGGTCAGGTCGAGTGCAGGTCATCAGGTACATGAGGCAGCCCACAAGCTCTGGATACGGGCCACTCGGCTCTACGGACTCATCCGAAGGCAGAGCTGAGAGCGAGTGACCGGTAGGCAGAGGAGTGGACTGAGGCGAGGAGTACGTGAAGCGGAAGCGCTGGAGAACCTGCTGCACCATGTGTGACTGAGTCAGGGTGATGGTGCGCCGTGCTCTGTCCCGGGTGATCCGCAAGCCAAGATAGCTTGTCAGCTCACCCAGGTCTGTGCACGTGTGTCTCCTCTGTAGCTCCGACTTCACGTGGGCGAGTCCTGCAGTGTCAGCAGTGGCAAAGACCAAGTCGTCGACGTACACGAGGATGTAGAACGGCGGCAGCGAAGTGTCGGTGCGCAGGAACAGCGACGGGTCAGCTGTAGAAGGCGCGAACCCAAGAGCCGCAAGTGTAGTCCTCAATGTGTCGTGCCACTCACGCGGAGCCTGGCGGAGACCGTAGACCGGCCGCTGAAGCCTCCACTGGGTACCAGGAGGAAACGACCCAGTGAAGCCAGGTGGGCGGCGCAGCCAGATCTCCTCGTGCAGGCTGCCCTGCAAGAAAGCAGTGCTGAAGTCAAGTGAGTGAAGCTCGTAGTCGCGGTGAGCGGCTATGTGCAGCAGCACCCGAAGAGTAGTCATCTTCGGGGTGGGGGAGAAGGTCTGGAAGAAGTCAACTCCCTCTCGCTGACTGAAGCCTCGAGCCACGTAACGCGCCTTGAAGACAGGCGGAGAACCCGGCGGCCGCTTCACCCTGAAAATCCACATGCCACTGACGATGTTCGCCCCAGGAGGGGGAACCTCGTCGACGTAGGTGCGTGTGGACTTCCAGGAAGCCATCTCGGCGTCCATGGCTGTCTGCCACTGAGAGGAGTAGGGACCCGCCATCGCCTCAGCGTAAGTGCGCGGGGTCGGGATGTCTGGTGCATCCGGGTCTCCCTCAAGGGCAACTAGCAAGGACACGAGACGGGGCAAAGCAGCAGCAAGGCACTGGAACTCCTCCTGTCTGTCCTCAAGGACGTCCGTGCCAAGAGCACACTCACCCCCGACGGACGGAGGACAGACAGACTCAGACTCAGACTCAGCAACAAGGCTAGCAGCGTAGTCTAGACGACAGGCAGCAGCAAAGGCAACCAACTCAGCGACCAGAGCAGACGCAGTCGAGGACTCAAAGGTAGGGTCAGTGACAACAGTAGCGAGGAGACGCGTGACAGTAGGGTGCTCAGCACGGTACCGGTCAGACTCAGGGTCCGGAACGTGAGGCAAAGAGGACGCAGGAGGAGACGGTAGAGGGACACGCTGAGGAGCAGTAGAGGGACGCAGAGTCATGTAGTGAGTGCCTGGGACAGGAGGAGGACGCTCACGACGGACACGACTACCAGTGCGAGCAGGACGAACAGGCGACGCAGGACGAGACTCAGGCTCACGACGCTCTGTAAGACCTCCTGTGGGACCAGTGTAAGGAGAGGGAGCAGGGAGAGGCGAGGTAGGCGGTAACTGTGACTGCGGCTGGACAGGCGGAGGACACTCTACGGAGGGAGGAGGACAAGGAGGAGGAGCCTGCCCAAGAACCTGCTGAAGGAGCGGTACGAAGTGTCAAACATTGCATGTTTATATTATGTAGGCTGTAGTGGGTTACACCTTAGGGGGTACTCAAAGTTAGGGTTTCCTAACAAGGGTTACACCTTGTTGCTGGTCTTCCCAGGGTGCTCCCTCCCCTTCCCGACTCCCCTGCTCCTGACTGCATTCCCTGTGTCGAGGGGCGGCAGCGCGCCGCTCCTCACTCCTCCTCCTTTCCCCCGACGACTGCTCCCTTGCAGACGCTCCACATGGACGTGTGGGGCCCAGCCCGCGTCCGTGGTCAGGGTCAGGAGAGGTACTTCCTGATAGTTGTTGACGACTACTCGCGCTACACCACGGTCTTCCCCTTGCGCGCCAAGGGTGACGTCCCTGGTGTTTTGATCCCCTGGATCAGCCGAGCCCGTCTCCAGCTAGCCAAGCGCTTTCACTCGGACTTTCCTGTCCTGCGCTTGCACTCTGACAGGGGTGGTGAGTTCGCCTCCGACCTCTTGGCAGCCTACTGTGCTGAGCACGGCATTGAGCAGTCGTTCACGCTTCCGGCCTCTCCACAGCAGAATGGGGTCGCTGAGCGCCGCATTGGCTTGGTCATGGAGGTCGCTCGTACCTCCCTGACCCATGCGGCTGCTCCCCACTTTCTGTGGCCGTTTGCGGTCCGGTACGCAGCGCATCAGCTCAACCTCTGGCCCCGTGTCTCCTTGCCGGAGACTTCCCCGACTCTACGGTGGACGGGAGAGGTTGGCGATGCGTCGCGTTTCCGGGTCTGGGGATCTCGAGCTTTTGTCCGCGACACGTCCGCGGACAAGCTCTCGCGTCGCGCTGTTCCCTGTGTCTTTCTTGGCTTTGTTCCCGACGCGCCTGGTTGGCAGTTTTACCACGTCACCTCGCGCCGGGTTCTGGCCTCTCAGGACGTCACTTTTGACGAGTCCGTCCCCTTCTACCGCCTCTTCCCCTACCGCACTGCCCCGCTCCCCCCCCCGCCTCTCTTCCTCGCTCCAGGTGCTGAGGTACCAGACCCCCTCCCCCCTCAGGGTGCCGCTCCCTCAGGTGTGTCCCAGGTAGACCCGGGTGAGCCTGTCGAGGTAGCTGTTGACTCGCGTCCTGCGTCTGGGGGTGCTGAGCCTGGGAGTACTGCGTCTGAGGGTGCGGAGCCTGGGGGTGCTGAGTCTGGAGGTGCGGAGCCTGGGGGTGCTGAGCCTGGAGGTGCGGAGCCTGGAGGTGCGGAGCCTGGGGGTGCTGAGTCTGGGGGTGCTGAGTCTGGGGGTGCTGAGCCTGAGCGTGCTCCACCTGGAGGAGCCCCCTCCTCCCAGCAGCTGCAGGAGAGGTACCTCGAGTACTGCCGCCTACGGAGAGGTGCTTCTGGAGCTCGTCCCGGTACTTCCCCTCCTACCCAGGAGCTCCCCCCCATTCAGGTGATCCGCGAGTGGTACACGCGGCGCTGCAGTCTTCGTAGTGGTGCTCCTGGTACTGCGGACCCGAGCGGTGGTGCTGTTGCTGGTGCTGAGGACCCGGACGCTGGAGCTGCTGCTGGTGCTGAGGACCCGGGGGCTGGAGCTGCTGCTGGTACTGAGGACCCGGGCGTTGGAGCTGCTGCTGGTGCTGAGGACCCGACCGGTGGCGCTGCTGCTGGTGCTGAGGACCTGACCAGTGGCCCTGCTGCTGGTGCTGAGGACCCGGACGTTGGAGCTGCTGCTGGTGCTGAGGACCCGACCGGTGGTGCTGCTGCTGGTGCTGAGGACTCGGGTGTTGGGGCTGCCACTGGTGTCCCTGCTGCTTCTGGAGACGCTGCGCGACCGCGACCGTACTTCGTACCGCTCCTTCAGCAGGTTCTTGGTCAAGCTCCTCCTCCTTGTCCTCCTCCCTCCGTCGAGTGTCCTCTGCCTGTCCAGCCGCAGTCACAGTTACCGCCTGTCTCGCCTCTCCCTGCTCCCTCCCCTTACGCTGGTCCCACAGGAGGTCTTACAGAGCGTCGTGAGCCTGAGTCTCGTCCTGCGTCGCCTGTTCGTACTGCTCGCACTGGTCGTCGTGTCCCACGTGAGCGTCCTCCTCCTGTCCCTGGCACTCACTACATGACTCTGCGTCCCTCCACTGCTCCGCAGCGTGTCCCGCTGCCGTCTCCTCCTGCGTCCTCTCTTCCTACTCTTCCTGACCCGGAGTCTGACTCCCGTCGTGCTGCCAGTCCCACTGTTACGCGTCTCCTCGCTACAGTTGTCACTGACCCGACCTTTGAGTCCTCTGCTGCGTCTGCTCTGGTCGCTAAGTTGGTTGACTTTGCTGCTCGCTGTCGCCTAGACTACGCTGCCAGCCTTGTCGCTAGGTCTGAGTCTGCGTCTGCCTGTCCTCCGTCCGTCGGGGGTGAGTGTGCCCTCGGCACGGACGTCCTTGAGGACAGACAGGAGGAGTTCCACTGCCTTGCTGCTGCTTTGCCCCGTCTCGTGTCCTTGCTAGTTGCCCCTGAGGGAGACCCGGATGCACCAGACATCCCGACCCCACGCTCTTACGCTGAGGCGATGGCGGGTCCCTACTCCTCTCAGTGGCAGACAGCCATGGACGCAGAGATGGCCTCCTGGAAGTCCACAGGCACCTACGTAGACGAGGTTCCCCCTCCTGGGGCGAACATCGTCAGTGGCATGTGGATTTTCAGGGTGAAGCGGCCGCCGGGTTCTCCACCTGTCTTCAAGGCGCGCTACGTGGCTCGAGGCTTCAGTCAGCGAGAGGGAGTAGACTTCTTTCAGACCTTCTCCCCCACCCCGAAGATGACTACTCTTCGGGTGCTGCTGCACATAGCCGCTCACCGCGACTACGAGCTTCACTCTCTTGACTTCAGCACTGCTTTCTTGCAGGGCAGCCTGCACGAGGAGATCTGGCTGCGCCGCCCCCCTGGCTTCACTGGGTCAGTTCCTCCTGGCACCCAGTGGAGGCTTCAGCGGCCGGTCTACGGTCTCCGCCAGGCGCCACGTGAGTGGCACGACACACTGAGGACGACACTTGCGGCTCTTGGGTTCGCTCCCTCTACTGCTGACCCGTCGCTGTTTCTACGCACCGACACCTCGCTGCCGCCGTTCTACATCCTCGTGTACGCCGACGACTTGGTCTTTGCCACTGCTGACACCGCGGCACTCGCTCACGTGAAGTCGGAGCTGCAGAGGAGACACACGTGCACAGACCTGGGTGAGCTGACGAGCTATCTTGGCTTGCGGATCACCCGGGACAGAGCACGGCGCACCATCACCCTGACTCAGTCACACATGGTGCAGCAGGTTCTCCAGCGCTTCCGCTTCACGTACTCCTCGCCTCAGTCCACTCCTCTGCCTACCGGTCACTCGCTCTCAGCTCTGCCTTCGGATGAGTCCGTAGAGCCGAGTGGCCCGTATCCAGAGCTTGTGGGCTGCCTCATGTACCTGATGACCTGCACTCGACCTGACCTTGCATACCCTCTTAGCATCCTAGCACGCTATGTCGCTCCTGGCCGTCACCGGAAGGAGCACATGGATGCTGCTAAGAGGGTGTTGCGCTACTTGTGCAGTACGTCGGGCATGGGGCTTGTGCTTGGAGGGCGAGACCGGGTTGTTCTCACAGGGCACTCAGACGCTTCTTGGGCAGACGACCAGGCTACTCAGCGGTCGTCCCAGGGTTACACCTTCAGCCTTGGCTCTGGCTCAGTTTCTTGGCGTTCTACTCGCTCTTCTTCTGTTCTCAGCTCCAGTTGTGAGGCTGAGATCTACGCCACAGCCATGGCTGCTCAGGAGCTACGCTGGCTGACCTACCTGCTGACCGACCTCGGAGAGCGGCCTCGTTCTCCTCCAGTGCTGTACGTCGACAACAAGGCTGCCATTGCCTTGTGTGAGGAGCACAGAACGAAGCACATCGCTCTGCGGTACTTCCTTGCTCGAGAGCTGCAGCAGCGTGGTCAGCTTTGTCTGCGTTACGTGGCCACGGAGGCCAACACTGCTGATGTGTTCACCAAGGCGCTTCAGCCTTGTGACCATCAGCGCTTTTGCACGCTGCTAGGCCTTGTACCTACTGGGCCTCACTTGCTTACCTCTTGACCTTGCTTGTACTGTGATCACTATATATATATGCCTACTTGTTTACTTTTGCTAGGTTGTGATCACTGTATCTCTTGCTTTGTTATAAACCTGCATGTGAACTGGTCTTGTGACCGCTTGCTTGTGCTCGGAATTTGTGTGGAATCCTTGAGATCCACCCTGAGCTTGCTTTGCTTTGCTTTGACTGGTCTTGTGACCCTGTGGTTGTCTCCCACTGCGCCTATGGGGGTGTGTCAAACATTGCATGTTTATATTATGTAGGCTGTAGTGGGTTACACCTTAGGGGGTACTCAAAGTTAGGGTTTCCTACTTGTACCAAACTCTGTGCTAGTTCATCCCATTCCTGCTCAGTTATTCTGACACGAAGTACGGTCGCGGCCGCGCAGCGTCTCCAGAAGCAGAGGAGACTCCAGCGGCCGGGTCCACAGCACCAGCAGCAGCTCCACCGGCCGGGTCCTCAGCACCAGTAGTAGCTCCAACGCCCGGGTCCTCAGCTCCAGCAGCAGCTCCACCGTCCGAGTCCTCAGTACCAGCAGCAGCTCCACCGTCCGGGTCCTCAGCACCAGCAGCAGCGCCACCACCCGGGTCCTCAGCTCCAGCAGCAGCTCCAACGTCCGAGTCCTCAGCACCAGCAGTAGCTCCACCAGGCGGGTCCGCAGCACCAGCAGCAGCTCCCACGTCCGGGTCCTCAGCACCAGCAGCAGCGCCACCCCCAGGGTCCGCAGCACCAGGAGCACCACTCCGAAGACTGCAGCGCCGTGTGTACCACTCGCGGATCTGCTGAATGGGGGGGAGCTCCTGGGTAGGAGGGGAAGTACCGGGACGAGCTCCAGCAGCACCTCTCCGGAGGCGGCAGTACTCGAGGTACCTCTCCTGCAGCTGCTGGGAGGAGAGGGCTCCTCCAGGTGTAGCACGCTCAGGCTCAGCACCCCCAGACGCAGCACCCCCAGACGCAGCACCCCCAGGCTCAGCACCTCCAGGCTCCGCACCTCCAGGCTCCGCACCTCCTGGCTCAGCACCCCCAGGCTCCGCACCCCCAGACTCAGCACTCCCAGGCTCAGCACCCCCAGACGCAGCACCCCCAGGCTCAGCACCCCCAGACGCAGCACCCCCAGGCTCAGCACCCCCAGGCTCAGCACCGCCAGGCTCCGCACCCCCAGGCTCAGCACCCCTAGACGCAGGACGAGAGTCAACAGCTACCTCGACAGGCTCACCCGGGTCTACCTGGGACACACCTGAGGGAGCGGCACCCTGAGGGGGGAGGGGGTCTGGTACCTCAGCACCTGGAGCGAGGAAGAGAGGCGGGGGGGGGAGCGGGGCAGTGCGGTAGGGGAAGAGGCGGTAGTAGGGGACGGACTCGTCAAAAGTGACGTCCTGAGAGGCCAGGACACGCCGCGAGGTGGGGTGGTAGAACTGCCAACCAGGGGCGTCCGGGACAAAGCCAAGGAAGACGCAGGGGACAGCGCGACGGGAGAGCTTGTCCGCGGACGTGTCGCGGACAAAAGCTCGGGATCCCCAGACCCGAAAACGCGACGCATCGCCAGCCTCTCCCGTCCAACGCAGTGTCGGAGAAGTCTCGGGCAAGGAGACACGGGGCCAGAGGTTGAGCTGATGCGCAGCGTATCGGACTGCAAACGGCCACAGAAAGTGGGGGGCAGCCGCATGAACCAAGGAGGTACGAGCGACCTCCATGACCAAGCCAATGCGGCGCTCAGCAACCCCATTCTGCTGTGGAGAGGCCGGAAGCGTGAACGACTGCTCAATGCCCTCCTGCTGACAGAAGGCCTCCAAGAGGCCAGAGGAAAACTCTCCACCTCTGTCAGAGTGCAGACGCAGGACAGGGAAGTCGGAGTGGAAACGCTCACTGAGCTGGAGACGAGATCTGCGGATCCAAGGGATCAAGACATCAGGGACGTCACCCTTGGTGCGCAAGGGGAAGACCGTGGTGTAGCGCGAGAAGTCGTCAACAACAATCAGGAAGTACCTCTCCTGACCCTGGCCACGGACGCGGGCTGGGCCCCACACGTCCATGTGGAGCGTCTGCAAAGGAGCAGTCGTCGGGGGAAAGGAGGAGGAGTGAGGAGCGGCGCGCTGCCGCCCCTCGACACAGGGAAGACAGGGAGGAGCAGGCGAGGCTGGAAGGGGAGGGAGCACCCTGGGAAGACCAGCAACAAGGTCCCGTTTGTGCATGGCCCGAAGGCGCTGCACAGACGGGTGACCAAGGCGGTGGTGCCAAAGGACAGTCTCATGCGCCAGAGAGCGACACGAGCAGGGGGCGGACAGCTGACCTGACGCAGACGCAGACGCGGACGCAGCTACCTGAGGGGACTCAGTGGTCAGTGTGTAAAGGTCCGACCCCGGCTCCCGAGTGAAGGTAGCCAGGTGGCGACCCGTCCGAGCACACGTGCAGTGTGTCACGCGCTCGTAGGCAGGGGTGAACTGGTGAACACCCCCGTCCTGGAGCGCACTACCTGCCACCAAGTTCGTAGAGAACGAGGGGAGGTAGAGACCTGACAGCGTGCCGGACGGGACCGCCGGACAAGGAAGGACAGTGGAGGAGGTCGCAATGACCGGACCCCCAGAGGGGTCAGCAAGGGAGACAGCAACTGGCCGAGCGAGTGGCTCAAGGACAGTGCGGTCACGAAAGAAAGAGCGAGAAGCACCTGAGTCCAGGGTGAAGGTGTGCAGTGCTGCAGTCGACTCAGTACCAAGGGGCACAGACGCACGAGCACCTAGGGCTGCAGCCCCACCAGGACCTGTGGGAGGAGACGCACTAGCACCTAGAGCGGCAGCCGGACTGGCCTGAATGCCCGGGTCGGGCGGAACACGCAAGTACTGAGCACCCTCTCCACTAATAGACATCGCATACATGGCAGTGAGAATAGCATCAAAGTCTAAAGCCCAAATATCAACACCCCTCTTTTCCAGATCAGCCCAGCGCGGCAGCTCAGTGGCAGCAGGAAACTGAGTGCGCCACGCGTCGTTAAGGCGCGCGAAGCAGCGCTGCGTGGGGTGCGGCCTCCCACACTGCTGGCCGCTGCGGTCACCTGTGCGAATGACGTACGTGCAGGTAAAGCTACGCTGCGCATACCACTCACGGGCGGCCTGAAGCGTCGGGGCGGGCTGCTGACTCTGCCCTCCGCCAGTGCCTCCACGACCACCACCCCCACCGCCGCCGCCCCGGCCACCTCCACCCCTGCCGCCGCCACGACCACCTCCGCCTCCGCTGCCGCCTCCACCACCACTCCCACCGCTGCTGTCTCCTCCCCCACTGCCGCCACTAGTCTCCCCAGCCGCGCCTCCACTCCCACCGCCTCCACCCCCACCTCCTCCGCCGCCACCCCCACCCCTGCCCCCCTTGTTCCTGCGGCGCCCACTCGAAGCAGACGCGGTCCCGACCTTCTCAGCACCAAGAAGGTCGACAGCAGCAGCAGAGGCGACAGAGGGGAGGAGGGGGGAAGGGGAACACCCCTCAAAGAACGGGGTGCGGGGGTCGCCACGAGAGGTGCCTACAGCGACGATGCTCGCCTCAGCTGCAAGCAGTTCCTTCTCGAGGAGGGCAACAGTGAGCTCAGTGGGGGAGCGAGAGAGGAAGTGGTCCCTGACTGCGCGCAGAGAGTCAGGAAGGCGGGTGACGATGTGGTAGAGAGTGATCCAGAGCGGGGGGGGGTTGCTAGTGAGAAACTCGGCAGGCATAGCAGCGCGAAAGCGGGCCTCACTAGTCTTAAGGTGGGTGATGAGGTCTGCGACAGTGTGAAAGGAGGCTAGGTCGGGGAACAGGTAGGGGAGAGTGAGGCGGCCTAGCGTGGCAGAAGCGGGCGAGGAGTAGCGGGCAACTACAGCGGTGTAGAGGTCCTTAGCAGTCTTGCACTGGCCGAAGTGCTCGCGCTCGTCTAGCGGCAGGGAGTTGCGAATAGCAAAGCGAGCGTGGGCATCACGGGTCTGCCACTGGGAACGCAGAGTGCTGTCAGCAGTCGAGTCAGGGGCAGTGGCATGGCCTAGGGCGTGGTCGTACAGTGAGATATCTTCCTTGGCAGTGAGCTGTAGGAACAGGTGCAGGTCATCTAGCCAGGTTTCGAACTTCACTGGACGGCCCTCGGCATCGAAAGCTAGAACTGGCGGGCTAGCCATAGTGACAGTAGCAGTAGTAACAGTAGTAGTAGGAATCAGGCCGCTGAAAAGGTGTGCGGAGGGTCAACGGGGCCGGCGGGGCCGCTAGGCAAGGCGCGGGCGGGGTCGACTGTCCGTAGTGGCACACGAGCGGCAGTAGTAGGTAGCGTGGCAGCAGGAGCTGCAACGGTGCACTGGTGGCAGCTGCAGTGGCAGCAGTGTGCACGGTAGGTAGAAGATAAACAACAGTGAGAGCGAGTGCCTCGCGGGCGGCGGCTGCAGAAGCGCACGGGCGGCAGCGGCGCACTGGGAACGGCGGTGCACGGGCAGCGGCAGCGCACGGGCAGCGGCAGCGTAGGAGCAGCGACGGCGCACGGGCAGCGGCGGCGCACAGGCAGCGGCGGCGCTCGGGAGGCAGCAGTGCGCAAGCAGCAGCGGAAGCAGCGGCGTACGAGCGGCTGCGGGCAGCGGGGCGTGCGCTAGCAGGCGACGGGCGGCTGCGGGGCGTGCGCGAGCAGGCGACGGGCGGCTGCGGGGCGTGCGCGAGCAGGCGACGGGCGGCTGCGGGCGGGCGGCCGCTGCGACAGCGGGCTGCGGGCCTGCGGGACGTGCGCGAGCAGGCGACGGGCGGCTGCGGGGCGTGCGCGAGCAGGCTATGAGTGGCTGCGGGGCGTGCGCTAGCAGGCGACGGGCGGCTGCGGGGCGTGCGCGAGCAGGCGACGGGCGGCTGCGGGGCGCGCGCGAGCAGGCGACGGGCCGCGCGCGAGGGAAATAAGGCGCGCGCGGGAAAAAAAAAAAAAAAAAAGACCGCGCGCGAGCGGCTAAGGGGCGGCGCGACGGGGCCTTAAGGGGCGGGTCGCGGGTCGCGGGAGGTAGGGGCCGTAAAAAAAAGTTCGAGGCGCCCTAGGTAGGTAGGTAGGTAGGTAGGGAACGGTGGGCCCTTAAAAAAAACGGTCCTAGCGAAGGACCTGCTCTGAAACCATGTCAGAATGAACGGACAGGAATGACTGTACTAGCACAAAGTTGGATACAAGTAGTAAACCCTAATCTAGTGTACCCCCTAAGGTGTAACCCACTACAGCCTACAATCATATAAACATATAATGTTTGACAGACGTGCCCCAAAAACTCCAACTCTTGCTTAAAGAACTCGCACTTAGAACCCTTGGTGATGAGCCGGTTGTCCTGTAGCCGCTTAAACACTGCATCGAGGTCGCGGAGGTGCTGCTCGCGTGTCCTGCTAAAAATCAGAATATCGTCCAAATAGACGATAACACACTTGTCCAGCAGGTCGCGAAACACCCTGTTCATGGTGCGTTGGAATGTTGATGGCGCGTTCGTGAGGCCGAAAGGCATCACTGTGAACTCGTAGCTACCGTAGCGGGTTCGGAAGGCGGTCTTGTGACAGTCGTCAGCGAAGACCCTGATCTGGTAGTAACTGCCGCGTAGGTCAATCTTCGAGAAGTAGCGAGCGCCGCGAAGTTGGTCGAGGAGGTCGTCGGTGCGTGGGATGGGATAGCGAGACTTGATGGTAACCCGGTTGAGCGCGCGATAGTCGATGCACATGCGAATGCCGCCGTCCTTCTTCGGTGTGAACAGGATCGGTGCGGCGAAGGGCGAAGTACTGGGTCGGATGAAGCCCTTCTCCAACAGTGACTCAAGTTGACTTCGAAGCTCCGCGAGTTCGGGCTGAGTCAACCGCCACTGTGTACGAATAGTCGGCTGCGCGCCGGGTTCCAGCTGGATTTTGTGGTCTTCGGGTCTCTCGGGTGGCAGGCCAGGTGGCAAATCGTCGGGGAAGATGTCGGGGTACTGTCGAATCAGCTCCGCTAAATCAGGTGGTACAGCTGCGCACAGCTTCTCGATGTCGTTTCCGTCGGTGTCGGCTGCCAACTCGCGCAAGCATACGGCGAACAGTTGCGCACCCCTGTTGACGTGGCGTGTAATCGTGATGGCTTTGACGCATGTAGACTCGATGCAGTCCGGAGTCCACGCGGGCAGAGTAATCAGCTTCCCGTCCTTGCTGATGCTGCACGATCCCGTCGTCCAATCGATTACCGGGTTGTGCCGTCGCAGCCAATCGCGTCCCAGGAGCACGTCGCATCCGTCCAACGTCGTCGCGAGAAACTTCATGCTGAAGCCGAAATTGTCGCCGCACTCAATCCGCACCGTCCGTGTTTCTTCCAAAATCGCCAGAGGCGTCCCATCCACGAGGCGGGCGTCAATTTCGGGCAGACACCTGTCCAGCTGCAACTTGCATTTTTTTGCTGTCGCCAGATTGAAGAGGCTATGGCTAGCCCCGCCATCGACGAACATTTTTATTTTTTTCTTAACAACCGTGCCAACAACCAGCACAGGGTGATCCACATGTTCACCCCCGTTATTCGTCCGAGTGCGATCGATTGCATGAATCGGAACCACGACTCGGTGGGGATGGTGGGGTTCGGGCGACAGAGCACAGTCAGTAAGGGGCCCGTCTGTTACTGACTCTTCCCATTTCCCGGCTCCTTCCCGTCGTTCTTCTTTCCCTGCGTCCTGTCGGGGCAGTCTTTATACATGTGGCCCGGCTTCCCGCACTTAAAACACAACCCTGTAAAAGGGCGGTCTGGCGCATGGACTCCGTTAATCGTGGCCCGCTGGGTCTGTCCACGAAATCGGTTTCCCTCCCGAGAACTCGATCTCGCCCACTGCATCAGCGCGTCTGTGCTCTCGGCCAATCGGACGGCTTCGTTGAATGTTGTCGGGCGGTTTCGGCGCACCTCGAACTGTATCTCGTACTTGAGGCCGCTGATGTATTTATCCAACCGCTCCGCCTCCGCCATGTCGTCCACTTGGTCCGCGAGCGCCATAAACGACGCCGTGTAGTCTTGAACAGAAGCCAACTGCGACCAGGTACGCAGCTTCATGCGAGCGTGTTCCGAGGCGGATACATGCTCGAAACGCTCTCGTAAGGCTGCGCCCCACTGTTTCCACGTGCGAATTGTGGCCACACCGAATATCGATGATGCCCTCCCAATAGCAGAGTCCGAAGTCCCGTCTGCCGCATGTGTCACACCTGTCGGGGTCCCCGTGTCCAAGGTTCGTCGCCACCACTCAAGCGCCGGGCCTCGCAGAAGCGATACCGCGTAATTAATACGCGTGGCGTCGTCGTTAACATTCGCTGCAGTAAAGAACACCTCCACGCCGAACAACCACCCCTTAACAAGAGTGTTCTTGTCGGTAGGGTTGAACGGGGGCGGGCTCGTAGGCTTTATCTTGATTGTTGTCACTGCAACTGTTGTCGCTGCCGCCGCTCGCTGCCTATCTTCTTCTTCGAAGCCGCGTGTGAGCTCCTCCAACGGATTGCCGCTCACCGCTTGACCAGTGCTCTCGCCTTCTTCAGCGGGCGACTCCTGGCGCGCTTCACCTCGCGCCTGGCGTAGCTCGTTGTTTTCTTCACGTAGTCTCTCCACTTCTGTCGTTAACGCCTTCATGCCTGCCGACATCTCCGCCACTTGCTGCATCAACGCGTCAAATGCCGCCTGGTCCATGAGTCGCAAGCTACGTCTAACAGGCAACTGGGTACCCGTGATTATCCGGCAACAGTGCAAGCGCAAAAGCTATCGGAGTCGGGCAAGTTTAATTTAATAAACTTTGCAACCAACCGCTTTGCAGCCCACCGTACCAATCACACCCGTGCCTCTAAACTACCCTGGAAAAGCGGGGTGAACTAGGAAAGTAGCTCTGATACCAGGTGTTATGAGTTGTCAAACAGAGTTGCGCGGAATAACGAATAACGAGGCTGTGACTCAATGAACTGACGATACAATGAAAGGCATGCGATTATATAGCGAGGCAACCTAGCTAGGCGGGAACCTCGGGAACACGAGGTTGAGTGCAGGTTGGGCAAAGGAAAACCGAAGGCGACGCGAGGTTGCTTCGGCAGCAAGCAAAGCGGCCGAACGTGCACTTCCGAAAGTTGGGGTTGTACGCGGTTGAGTAAACCCCAGTAAGGAAAAAAGGGTTTTCCTTACATTGAGGATACACAGAAACACCCACCCAAGGTAATTTTCCCTTTTATAAGGGAAAGCAGTATGAATCTCAAAACCCCATTCTCAAACATAGCTGCCTAGAGGTGAACTTAAGATCAACCTGTGCAGCTTATGTTGGATCATGTGATGACGGGAGGGAGGGAAATGTTGTTTGTTACTTTGAGATACACACAATGACATCGGCGGAGCAGTCAATATGTTAGCCACATAGACATCCTCTCCTCGTTCCTAGGTGAATCCAAACATTGTTCCAAACCGAACGGGACCTGCCTTCGCTTGTATTCGCTTCTAATCTTCATCCTCTTCCCCATCCTCATCATTCTCATCCAACGGTCCCAAAACACCCTTGCCACCATCCGTCTCCTCCCCATCCTCGATCAGAACGCCCAAAAAATTCTTTAACTGCCCGGATTCCATTAGCGGAGATGCGGTTGCCGTTGATGGTGAGCAGCATAAACGACTCCAAATCTTTCACTGCCCGGGCAGCAGCTTCTGTCTGCACCCTTTTGGCCGAAATCATTGGTGGAGAGATCCAGCTTTTCTAGGAACCTGACAGCATGAACAGGGAGAAATGATGTGCGGAATGCAATGTCCAAGAGGGGCAGATGTGAGAACCACCTTGCGTCAGGTGAAGAAGAATAAGGGACAAAAGGGCAGTAATCGAAACCAGACAGCACTAGTCTAACAACAACAGCTGAAGAGGAGGAGCAATGAGAACCCGAAATCGCTCAGGTCAAACCAAGAGCTACCAGCAGCAGCACTCAGCACAGAAGGATGCCGACCACAAGAGGGTCTCCCCACCAGCATCACCCAATCATTGCCCCACAGCACCAGCCTTTTCAACACAACCTCCAGAGTAAACATTAAAGCTACACGACTCAAAGCGTCAACCCTACCCTTGAGAATACTCACAAGTAGTTGCACTCAGAGCCTCAGCCCAACCCTAGAACCAGAAGCAGCTCACCGCAGGTGGTCAGGAATGATCACCACCAGCGTCTCAACACCAGCATCGCTCATCTCATTGTCGCACAGCACCAGCTTCCTCAACAGTGCTTAGGAGTCATGCTCATGCTCTACAGCACCACTCCCCGCAGTGGTGGGGAATGATTGCCACCGGTGTCTCAAAACCAGCATCCCCCATCTCATTGTCGCACAGCACCAGCTTCCTCAATGCAACCTTTGGAGTCAACACCACCTTTGGAGTCAACACCACCTTTGGAGGCAACCCTAAGCACTCACCACAAGTGGTCGGGAATGATGATAACAAACAAGGGTCTCAACACCAGCATTCCCCATCTCATTATCGCACAGCACCAGCTTCCTAAGTGCACGGAACGGCTTCAGGCTCTCTGCCACGCGCCCCGCTCCCTCCTTAGACAGTTCATTTCCCCCCAGCTCCAACACCTGGTGGGCGGGGAATTTGGGGAAGGGGGTAGGGGGGAGGGTAGGGGAAGGGATGGGAAGAGAGGGGAACCAGTTTATCATGCACAGAACGGCTTTAGACTACCCGCCACTTTCCCTGCGCCCTCCTCAGAGAGTTTATTGCCTCCCAGCTCCAGCACCTAGTGGGCGGGGTAGGACGGGGGAGATGATCGCAATGATTGCACTTTGAACGGCTTCAGACTCTCCGCCACGCGCCCCGCTCCCTCCTCTGTCAGCTCATTGCCGCCCAGCTCCAACACCTGGCAAAGGGGGAGAGTGGGGGCGCATTGTGTGGGGTGGGGTAGAGAGGAGGGATCGCTCACTCACACTCTCCACCACGCGCCCCGCTCCCTCCTCTGTCAGCTCGTTGCTGCCCAGCTCCAACAACTGGTGGTGGGGAAGAAAGGGGGGGCGGACCAGGTTTGGGAGAGAAAAGAAGGGGCCAGTGTTGCATCGCAATCTGATCGGCTTCGCACTCTCCGCCCCTCTCCCTGCGCCCTGCGGCACCTGGTGGTGAAGGGGTGGGAGGAAGGGTGAGGAAGGGGTGGCGAGACAAGGAGACAGTTATATCACAGGCTGTACTGTCTCAGACTTCCTGGCGCCCTCCAAAGAGAGCTCGTTGCCTCCCAGCTCCCAACACCTGGTGGTGGAAGGGGGAAAACAAGGGAGGAAGCACAGGGGCACTGATGCATTGCACTTCGAACGGCTTCAGACTCTCCGCCATCCGCCCTGCGCCCTCCAAAGAGAGCTCGTTGCCTCCCAGCTCCCAACACCTGGTGGTGGAAGTGCGGGGTTGGGTTGGGTGATGGGAGTGAGGGGGGGCGTTGCATTGCTCTTTGAACAGTGTAAGGCACTCCGCAACACCTGGCGCAGGGGAGAAGAACAAGGGACGGCCAGGGTTGGTTGAAGGGAAAAGTAGGGAGAGCGGGAGGGCAGGATGGGCTACGGAAGGAAGGGAGGGAGGGAAATTGGAGAGCTGGGGAACAAGCCAGGCAGAAATTGTGGAGTTATGTCTACGCCTGAGTTTTCAGCATGCTTCCATACCTTCCTTCTAACCCCTGCTCCCTGCCATAGCAGCACACCTGCAGCTGATCTATCGTGCACCCTGCACCCTGCACCCCCCACCACCCACCAGCGCACCTCTAGCTGCGGATTTGACTGAGCGAGGCTGCTGCAGTGCCCCTTGAGCTAGCCCTACCTCTTCCTTCCCCCCTCCCCCATCCACCCCCACGCCCCCCACCCCCACCAGCGCACCTCTAGCTGCGGATTTGACTGAAGGCTGCCCAACAGCTCCGCCACCCCTTCTTCACCCAGCACTGGTGGGCCGGGGGGGGGGGGGAGGGGGGAGAAGGGGAGAAAGGTGGAGAGGGGGAAGGGGAGGCATGGGCAGGAGAAGTGGGAACAGGGAAACAGAGAAGGAAGTCCTTGAGCAGAGGTGGCACCCGGACGAGCCACTAGGACGGCGAAAGCGCCGGACGTACCAGTCACGAAGCTGCTGCGGTGTGAGAGACTGCTCAGCACCCCGAACCGGAGCACCCCCAGACGCAGCAACCCGAGGCTCCGTAGGCTCAGTAGCAGCACCCCCAGGCTCAGTACCCGCAGGCGCAGCACCCCCAGACTCAGCACCCCCAGACTCCGCACACGCAGGCTCAGCACCCCCAGTCGCAGCACCCCCAGGCTCAGCACCCCCAGGCGCCGAACTCTCAGGCACAGTACCCTCAGCTCCAGCACCCGCAGTCCCAGCACTCCCAGGCCCAGCACCCGCAGGCTCAGCACCCCCAGGCTCAGCACTCCCAGCAGCACCACCTGCAGCAGCACCTGAGTCACCTGTGACCTCGACAGGCTCAGCGACGGGAGGAGGGTCTACCTGGGACAGCCAAGGAGACTGGGACCGGTGCAGGAAGCGGTGTGAGCTCAGTACTGTCACGAAAGAAACAGCGGGAAGCACCTGAGTCAAGGGTGAAGGTGTGACAGGCCTCAGCCGGTGCGGTACCTGAGAGAGGAGTCTCTGTGGGTGCTGTACCTGAGAGAGCAGACTCGCAAACAGCCGGGACAGCACTGGAGGGAGCAAGTACAGGGGGCACCATACCAGAGAGAGCAGACTCACTAGTACCCAGGGCAGCGGGCTCTATACCTGGGTCAGGCGGCACACACAAGTAACAGTCTCCCTCGGCACTAACAGTCAATGCATACATGGCAGCAATAATAGCATCATAGTCAAGAGCAAAGATATCAACACCAGCCCTCATGAGCTCAGCCCAGCGGGGGCGCTCAACATCCTCGCCCATCTCCTCACGCCAAGCGTCGTCAAGGCGGGAGAAGCAGCGGTACGGGGTGTGGAACCTCCCACACGTCTGTCCCTTGCGGTCACCTGTGCGAATGACATAAGAACAGCGGGCACTGGCCCCCGACGTCCCACGCTGAGCAAGCCACTCACGAAGCTGCTGGGTCGTCTGGGGACGCTGCTGCTGCTGGGAGCTCTGGCCCGAGCCAGTGCCTCCACTCCGACCTCCGCCGCCACCACTACCACCGCTCCGACCGCCACCGCCACCACCGCCACCACCGCCACCGCCGCCACCGCCGCCGCCGCCACTACTGCCACTGCTTCCTCCGCCGCCCCCGCCTCCACCGCCGACCCCACTCCCACCAGCGCTCCCGCCACCGCTCCCTCCAGCACCGCCTCCCCCCCCACCTCCCCCACCTCCTCCCCCCCCAGCGCCACCCCCGCCACCCTTGCCCCCCTTGCCCTTGCCGGTGCGGCGCCTCCCACCAGGAGCAGAAGCAGCGCCAGCAGACTCAGCACCAAGGAAGTCAACAGCAGCAGCAGTAGCGTAGGAGGGAGCGAGGGGAGAGGGAGAACACCCCTCAAAGATGGGGGTGCGAGGAGCGCCACGAGCAGCACCGACAGCTACAATGCTCTTTTCGGCCGCTAGCAGCTGCTCCTCTAGGAGGGCGACTGTGAGTTCAGTAGGACAGCGAGCAAGGAAGTGGTCTCGAACTGAGCTGAGGGTGTCAGGGAGACGGGTGACTATGAAGTGGAGTGTCCAGTACAGTGGAGGGGGATTCTTAGCGCAGAACTCAGTGGGAAGGGCGGCACGCAGGCGAGCATCACTAGTGCGAAGGTGGGTGATAAGATCGGCGACTGTAGCAAAGGTGGACAGCTCAGGGAACAGGTACGGCAGCATGAGGCGGCTAAGCTCGGCTGTGGCAGGCGAGGAGTAGCGAGCAACGACAGCATCGTACAGGGCCTTAGCGGATTTGCAGTCGCCAAAATGCTCGAGCTCAGCTAGCGGCAGGTGACTGCGAATGGCTAGGCGAGCAGCTGCGTCACGAGTCTGCCAGTGGGAACGAACACTAAGCTCAGCTGTGGCAGGGGGGGCAGGTGCAGCACCAGACGCGTAATCATAGAGCGACACATGCTCCTTGCTATCGCTCAGAAGGAACAGCTGCAGGTCATCCAGCCAAGTGGCGAACTTCACAGGGCGGCCCTCAGCATCGAACGACAGCACGCGGATGGAAGCCATAGCGACAGCGCGACTGAGCAAAGGAAGCTGCCACAGCGCTGCAGGTAGGTAGCTCGGCGGGAAGCGCGGCGGGCGGGCGACGCGGCGAGCGGGCAGTGCGGGGGGCGGGCTACGAAGCGGGCAGCGCGGTGGGCAGGCGGCGCTGCAGGCGGGAAGTGCGGCGGGCGGGCTGCGAAGCGGGCAGCGGGGCGGGCGGGCGACGCGGCGAGCGGGCAGCGCGGCGGGCGGGCTGCGAAGCGGGCAGCGGGCGGGCGGGCGACGCTGCAAGCGGGCAGCGGGCGGGCGGGCGACGCTGCAAGCGGGCAGCGAGGCGGGCGGGCGACGCTGCGAGCGGGCAGCGGGCGGGCGGGCGACGCTGCAAGCGGGCAGCGGGCGGGCGGGCGACGCTGCGAGCGGGCAGCGAGCGAGCGGGCGAGCGGGCTGCGAAGCGGGCAGCGGGCGGGCGGGCGACGCTGCAAGCGGGCAGCGAGGCGGGCGGGCGACGCTGCGAGCGGGCAGCGCGGCGGGCGGGCGACGCTGCGAAGCGGGCAGCGGGCGGGCGGGCGACGCTGCAAGCGGGCAGCGGGCGGGCGGGCGACGCTGCGAGCAGGCGGCTCGGCGGGCGGGCTGCGAAACGGGCAGCGCGGTAGGCGGGCGACGCTGCGAGCGGGCGGCTCGGCGGGCGGGCGACGCTGCGAGGGGCGCGCGAGGGCGCTAACGAGAGGCGCACGAGGGCGCTAACAAGGGCGCGCGAGGGCGCTAACGAGGACGCACGAGGGCGCTAACGAGGGCGCGCGAGGGCGCTACGAGGCTGGGCGGGGTAGCGTGGTAACCGCATGCGAGCGGTGGTGGGCCCTTAAAAAAAAACGGTCGGTAGGTCCTAGGGACCTCCTGCTCTGAATACCATGTTAGAAGAACTAGGCAAGAATGGTGCATTGAATGAAACAGTTGGGTACAAGTAGCAAACCCTAGTTGGGGTTGTACCCCATATTGGCTACCCCACTACAGCCTACCAACATATAACACATTACAATTTAACAGGGTCCTCAGCTCCAGCAGTAGCTCCAACGTCCGAGTCCTCAGCACCAGCAGCAGCTCCACCGCCCGGGTCCTCAGCACCAGCAGCAGCTCCAGCGCCCGGGTCCTCAGCACCAGCAGCAGCTCCACCGTCCGGGTCCTCAGCTCCAGCAGTAGCTCCAACGCCCGGGTCCTCAGCACCAGCAGCAGCGCCACCGCTCGGGTCCGCAGTACCAGCAGCAGCTCCAACGCCCGGGTCCTCAGCACCAGCAGCAGCGCCACCGCTCGGGTCCTCAGCACCAGCAGCAGCTCCAACGCCCGGGTCCTCAGCACCAGCAGCAGCGCCACCGCTCGGGTCCTCAGCACCAGCAGCAGCCCCAACGCCCGGGTCCTCAGCACCAGTAGCAGCGCCACCCCCAAGGTCCGCAGCACCCGGAGGACCACTCCGAAGACTGCAGCGGCGTGTGTACCACTCTCGGATCTGCTGAATGGGGGGGAGCTCCTGGGTAGGAGGGGAAGTACCGGGACGAGCTCCAGCAGCACCTCTCCGGAGGCGGCAGTACTCGAGGTACCTCTCCTGCAGCTGCTGGGAGGAGAGGGCTCCTCCAGGTGTAGCACGCTCAGTCTCAGCACCCCCAGACTCAGCACCCCCAGACTCCGCACCCCCAGGCTCAGCACCTCCAGGCTCCGCACCGCCAGGCTCCGCACCTCCAGGCTCAACACCCCCAGGCTCCGCACCCCCAGACTCAGCACCCCCAGGCTCAGCACCCCCAGACGCAGGACGAGAGTCAACAGCTACCTCGACAGGCTCACCCGGGTCTACCTGGGACACACCTGAGGGAGCGGCACCCTGAGGGGGGAGGGGGTCTGGTACCTCAGCACCTGGAGCGAGGAAGAGAGGCGGGGGGGGGAGCGGGGCAGTGCGGTAGGGGAAGAGGCGGTAGTAGGGGACGGACTCGTCAAAAGTGACGTCCTGAGAGGCCAGGACACGACGCGAGGTGGGGTGGTAGAACTGCCAACCAGGGGCGTCCGGGACAAAGCCAAGGAAGACGCAGGGGACAGCGCGACGGGAGAGCTTGTCCGCGGACGTGTCGCGGACAAAAGCTCGGGATCCCCAGACCCGAAAACGCGACGCATCGCCAGCCTCTCCCGTCCAACGCAGTGTCGGAGAAGTCTCGGGCAAGGAGACACAGGGCCAGAGGTTGAGCTGATGCGTAGCGTATCGGACCGCAAACGGCCACAGAAAATGGGGGGCAGCCGCATGACTCAAGGAGGTACGAGCGACCTCCATGACTAGACCAATGCGGCGCTCAGCAACCCCATTCTGCTGTGGAGAGGCCGGAAGCGTGAACGACTGCTCAATGCCCTCCTGCTGACAGAAGGCCTCCAGGAGGCCAGAGGAAAACTCCCCACCTCTGTCAGAGTGCAGACGCAGGACAGGAAAGTCGGAGCGGAAACGCCTGGTGAGCTGGAGACGAGATCTGCGGATCCAAGGGATCAAGACATCAGGTACGTCACCCTTGGCTCGCAAGGGGAAGACCGTGGTGTAACGCGAGTAGTCGTCAACAACGAGCAGGAAGTACCGCTCCTGACCCTGTCCACGGACGCGGGCTGGGCCCCACACGTCCAAGTGGAGCGTCTGCAAGGGAGCAGTCGTCGGGGGAAAGGAGGAGGAATGAGGAGCGGCGCGCTGCCGCCCCTCGACACAGGGAATACAGGGAGGAGCAGGCGAGTCGGGAAGGGGAGGGAGCACCCTGGGAAGACCAGCAACAAGGTCCCGTTTGTGCATGGCCCGAAGGCGCTGCACAGACGGGTGACCAAGGCGGTGGTGCCAAAGGACAGTCTCATGCGCCAGAGAGCGACACGAGCAGGGGGCGGACAGCTGACGTGACGCAGACGCAGACGTAGACGCAGACGCAGCTACCTGAGGGGACTCAGTGGTCAGTGTGTACAGGTCCGACCCCGGCTCTCGAGTGAAAGTAGCCAGGTGGCGACCCGTCCGAGCACATGTGCAGTGTGTCACGCGCTCATAGGCAGGGGTGAACTGGTGAACACCCGAGTCCTGGAGCGCACAACCCGCCACCAAGTTCGTAGAGAACGAGGGGAGGTAGAGACCTGAAAGCGTGCCGGACGGGACCGCAGGACAAGGAAGAACAGTGGAGGAGGTCGCAATGACCGGACCCCCAGAGGGGTCAGCAAGGGAGACAGCAACTGGCCGAGCGAGTGGCTCAAGGACAGTGCGGTCACGAAAGAAAGAGCGAGAGGCACCTGAGTCCAGTGTGAAGGTGTGCAGTGCTGCAGTCAACTCAGTACCAGGGGGCACGGACGCACTAGCACCTAGGGCAGCAGCCTCACCAGGACCTGTGGGAGCAGACGCACTAGCACCTAGAGCGGCAGCCGGACTGGCCTGAATGCCCGGGTCGGGCGGAACACGCAAGTACTGAGCACCCTCTCCACTAATAGACATGGCATACATGGCAGTGAGAATAGCATCAAAGTCTAGAGCCCAAATATCAACACCCCTCTTTTCCAGATCAGCCCAGCGCGGCAGCTCAGCGGCATCAGGAAACTGGGTGCGCCACGCGTCGTTAAGGCGCGCGAAGCAGCGGTGCGTGGGGTGCGGCCTCCCACACTGCTGGCCGCTGCGGTCACCTGTGCGAATGACGTACGTGCAGGTAAAGCCACGCTGCGCATACCACTCACGGGCGGCCTGAAGCGTCGGGGCGGGCTGCTGACTCGGGCCTCCGCCAGTGCCTCCACGACCACCACCGCCACCGCCACCGCCTCGGCCACCTCCACCCCTGCCGCCGCCACGACCACCTCCACCTCCGCTGCCGCCTCCACCCCTGCCACCGCTCCCGCCGCTGCTGTCTCCTCCCCCACTGCCGCCACTAGCCTCCCCAGTCGCGCCTCCACTCCCACCGCCTCCACCCCCACCTCCTCCGCCACCACCCCCACCCCTGCCTCCCTTGCTCCTGCGGCGCCCGCTCGAAGCAGACGCGGTCCCGACCTTCTCAGCACCAAGGAGGTCGACAGCAGCAGCAGAGGCGACAGAGGGGAGGAGGGGGGAAGGGGAACACCCCTCGAAGAACGGGGTGCGGGGGTCGCCACGAGAGGTGCCTACAGCGACGATGCTCGCCTCAGCTGCAAGCAGTTCCTTCTCGAGGAGGGCAACAGTGAGCTCAGTGGGGGAGCGAGAGAGGAAGTGGTCCCTGACTGCGCGCAGAGAGTCAGGGAGGCGGGTGACGATGTGGTAGAGAGTGATCCAGAGCGGGGGGGGGTTGCTAGTGAGAAACTCGGCAGGCATAGCAGCGCGAAAGCGGGCCTCACTAGTCTTAAGGTGGGTGATGAGGTCTGCGACAGTGTGAAAGGAGGCTAGGTCGGGGAACAGGTAGGGGAGAGTGAGGCGGCCTAGCGTAGCAGAAGCGGGTGAGGAGTAACGGGCAACTACAGCGGTGTAGAGGTCCTTAGCAGTCTTGCACTGGCCGAAGTGCTCGCGCTCGTCTAGCGGCAGGGAGTTGCGAATAGCAAAGCGAGCGTGCGCATCACGAGTCTGCCACTGAGAGCGTAGAGTGCTGTCAGCAGACGTGTCAGGGGCAGTAGCATGGCCTAGGGCGTGGTCGTACAGTGAGATATCTTCCTTGGCAGTGAGCTGTAGGAACAGGTGCAGGTCATCTAGCCAGGTTTCGAACTTCACCGGACGGCCCTCGGCATCGAAAGCTAGAACGGGAGGACTAGCCATAGTGACAGTAGTAGGAGTAGGAACTAGGCCGCTGGAAAGGTGTGCGTAGGGTCAACGGGGCCGGCGGGGCCGCTAGGTAAGGCGCGGGCGGGGTCGACTGTCCGTAGTGGCACACGAGCGGCAGTAGTAGGGAGCGTGGCAGCAGGAGCTGCAACGGCGCACTGGTGGCAGCTGCAGCGGCAGCAGTGTGCGCGGTAGGTAGAAAAAACAGTGGGAGCGAGCGCCTCGCGGGCGGCGGCTGCAGAAGCGCACGGGCGGCAGCGGCTGCGAGCGGTGCACGAGCGGCAGCGACGCACGGGCAGCAGCGGCGCATGGGCAGCGGCAGCGTAGGGGCAGCGGCGGCACACGGGCAGCGGCGGCGCACAGGCGGCAGCAGTGCACGTGCGGCGACGGCAGGAGGCGGCGGTGCGCAAGCAGCAGCGGAAGCAGCGCACGGGCGGCAGCTGCGTATGCGCACGTGCGGCAGTGGCAGCGGCGCACGGGCGGCTACGGGCAGCGGGGCGTGCGCGAGCAGGCGACGGGCGGCTGCGGGGCGTGCGCGAGCAGGCGACGGGCGGCTGCGGGGCGTGCGCGAGCAGGCGACGGGCGGCTGCTGACGTGCGGCCTCTGCGACGGCGGGCTGCGGGCCTGCGGGGCGTGCGCGAGCAGGCGACGGGCGGCTGCAGCAGCGGGTGCGTCAGCGTGGCGCACAGGGCAGCGGCGGGCAGTGCGCGAGGCCACGAGGCGCACGGGCAGCAGCGCAAAGGCGCGCGGGCAGCGGGGAGGCAGCGTGACGGGCCGCGCGCGAAGAAAATAAAGCGCGCGCGGGCAGCTGGCGGGGCGCACGCGTGAAAACGGCCGCGCGCGAGCGGCTAGTACGGCGCGCGCGGTAAAAAAAAAAGGGTGGTGGTAAAGATAACGATTCACGAAACAAGTGCGATGGAAGGAACTAATGCAAATGCAAAAAAAAAGAGAACTAGAAGGCTGTGGTTAATTGAACATCGCTGTTTACACTCACTTGTAACTTGTAAGTCACATCCTCGCTTCTCATTTCCATACAAGTAAAGAGCTCTGCCATTGCTCGGGAAATGCGATTATTGATGGTAAATGTTTTTCCACTGCCAGTCTGTCCATATGCACAAATGCACGTGTTGTAACCATCCACGATCGATGACATCAAATTCTACTGATGACACAAGTACTGGATACATTTTGGTTATGGAATGCAAAGCTGATGAAAATGCCAATCGCAACAAGCTAATAGTGACAACATTTTTGCCTCTTGGAAAATCATATCATCCATAGCCGTGTGGTTGAAGTCTTGACGAAAGCGGTGCGACTTCAATTTCCCTTGTCTCGCATACTCAACCATGTACGGATCCGGGCTTGATAGCACCATCCTCTCCTACCCGGATCATCCCTCCAAATATGTATTGACATAAAAATATGTTTGGGATCATGAGAATGGTAACAATAGAGAATTCGTTAAAAACCATGGGCGATCGGAAAAAAAAAAAAAAAAAAAAAAAAGAAGTGGTTCAAAGTGATATCGCACGTGCAAATTTTCATTTTATTAGCTTTAGTAAAAAAGTACTTTAAAAGTAACTGACCTTGAAGCTTCTTCAGCTTCTCTCTTGACTCATCTTCCACTGCCTTCAGCTATCGATAAAGAGTAGAGCATGAGATAAAATTAGGGGGTGATGGAAAGCCATGTAGTATTGTGGTTATATAAGTGAGCAAGAAATCAGCAATAGTGGAAAAATAGGGTATAATGTGTAGATATGAGACAACCGTCTTACAACCACGGACTTTGGTACGCAGCCCTTTCGATTCTTGCTGCGAATTGTCCAACTGTATTTTCAAAATTTGCAGCCCACTCTCAGTCCCCTGAAGTTTCGAACTGCATATTCTCAGAGGAAAATGGTACATTAGCAAACAAGAAGTTGCAAACAATCACAGAAGAAGAGTTAAAGAAAACGTTCAATGCACATGTCAAAAGATTTATACAAAAAAAAGGTATACGAAGTTCTTGCATGCCAAACCCCTCCCTCTCTGCCTGCCAACCCCCTCCATCCCTCCCTGCCAACCCCTTCCTTCTCTGCCTACCAACCCCCTCCCTTCCTCCCTGCCAACACGTTCCTTCCCTGCATGCCAACCCTCTCCCTCCTTCCCTGCCAACCCACCCCTCCCTGCCTGCCAACCCCCTCCCTCCCTCCCTGCCAACCCCCTAACTCCCTCCCTCCCTCCCTCCCTCCCTCCCTACCCTGTTAGCCATCTTCTTTTGCTTTCAGCTCTTTTCTCAGATGCTGAACCCCCTCTTTTGTTTTCAGCTCCTTTCTCAGCTATTGAACCTCCTGTTTTGTTTTCTCATCTGTTGAACCTCCTCCTCTGATCGCATCTTTGCTGCCCCCATGTACTCTGTCTTCTACTTTGCCTTCCTCTTCCCCTCCTCCACCTCCCTTTCCCTCTGTTTTGCCTTGATAAAATTCTCCTCAATCTCTCCCTCTATCATTTAAGTGCCTCTCATCTACTTCCTTTTCTATCTTCTGTATTTGCCTCTTCCTTTCCTCGACTCCCCTCTCTAATGCATGCAACTTCCCTAGTTACCTCTCCCTCTCCATGGTGTCCCTCTCCCTCTCCACTGTCTCCCTATCCTGTGATCGCCTCTCGATCTCATCTGTTCCCCTCGTTTTCTCCTCTGATCGCCTCTCTTCCCCTCTCACTGCCACCCCCTCCTCTACTTGCCTAAGTAGTAGTGACCCTTCTTCCACCTCCATGTGCTGCACAAGCCAAGAGGGTAAGAACGTGAAAATTCACAGAAATAACAATAACGTCGATGCAGATAAATGTCGAACCTTGCAAATCTTTTTATGTACCGTGATATTGTCACAATCCCAGCCACTAACCACTGGGATAAAAGGGCTTGTTTATGTAGCGGGTGAGTGCGCCCATAACCCCCCAGACCAACGTGCCTGTAACCCTTCCCTAGGATCAATCGGGGATCACCAGTGGACCTCTGACACCCCCCCGCACTGGGATGCCCGAGGTGCACACACCGGGATTCGAACCCAAGACCTTCGCTCTGATACCATGTCAGAATCCCAGCCACTAACCACTGGGATAAAAGGGCTTGTTTATGTAGCGGGTGAGTGCGCCCATAACCCCCCAGGCCAACGTGCCTGTAACCCTTCCCTAGGATCAATCGGGGATCACCAGTGGACCTCTGACAGATATCACCATCTTCTTGTCTCCCTTTGTTTAATGTAGTGATTAATGTCTTAATCATCTTCACTGTCACTATCATTGCTTCTTGTAGGGTTCATGATTCATGTAGTAAAACATTTGAGTCAATATTTGAATCATGTATAGAATATACGGAGTAAATTATACACTTCTTACCGCCGAACGATATCGAAGAAGCACATAATTTTCCCACTCCTTTTTTTACAACGACGGCCGCAACCTTAAAGAAAATAATTGCTCTACTCCGCCCTACCAAGTTCAGCATGGTAGAAAGAAGAACCAAGAACAACATGAGCAAGCGTACGGAAAGTGGAGGTAGATTAGGGTGGAAAATTTTGAATACATCCAATATCATAAACAATAAATGAAACAGATCATAACAAAAAAAATGAAACAAAACAGAATCAAACAAAGCAAAGCAAAGAAAAACACGACAAAACAAAAAAAAAAAAAAAACACGACGAGAACAAACAATTACGCACTAAGAAGATTCAGCCACCAGAACGCAACAAGAAAAACACTGACAGTATGAGATATGATGCAAGCAGTCTGCCAAGCTTTAGAATCAGATGAAAAGCGGCAATAATAGCCGCTTCATGTGTAGAAAGTGACACCTCGTCGTCTTCAACTCTCTTCCTTGCTTCGGTACATAATAATTTTTGAAAGTGTAATGACATGTAACACTTTCTAAATTTTGTATTGTGAAAAGGGGTACGTGGCCAGCACAGCAAAGGTAGCGTCAAAGCGCTACTCACCCTCTTTTGCCTACAAAAGAGGGACGTGGGGACATTCGTCCCCACCCACGTTTTTATTTCCGAAATTGTAGTTCTAGTTTCCCACCCACCCACCCATTTATGTATGCTGCTTTGTAGGCATATATAGGACGAGAACGATGTACTAGAATCCAAGTGAAATGACAACGCTGCCTTTGCCAAATGGACTAAGTGCACTTTCACATTAGCGGATGTAACGATACACAGGGTCCTTGTTTATATCACCAGACTCGTCGGATGAAGTTTTGAGGTGCCAAATGAGTCTTTCCTTCACTACAGAGTTCCACTTCTTTCTAGCCTTCCTTCAGCCACGACATCCGCTTACGAGGATTCATCATTTATGGCAACTGCAAAAGTACAAATAATAGTTAATGTGGTCGCGAGCACGGACCAAGGCCTGTTTGACCATGCACCTATGCACCATAACGAATCGTAAACATGATCTGTAACGCACATATTATAAATATTAACTCACTTGCTGAAAAAAAAACAAAACTCTTATTTCGACATCATGATGTACTTTCTCTCTTGAGACATTCCAAAAACTCGCCAGTCCTTTACATCGAGGGAGTGTGCTACGCTCTGTACCATCAAAGGCAAGAAAAACAATCAAGTACAAGAAAAACATTATCTCGAATGATCAAGGCTAGTGCGAGACAAGGGAATATATCACCATACAACAACGCAAGGGTGCAAAAGAAATGCACGCCACCCTAGATCTTCTTGCTTACCTCCAACTTTCGTCCCACGGTCATGGATGACGGGGTGTCACACAAATTATATTTATACAACTATTCCATCTTCATCTGCAACATCACGAAAAGTGTGAGAGTACGACGGCTTATGCAGGCTTTTCTAGCTTGCCTTTACTTTATTATGCATTATCTAGCTTAGATTTGCTTGATTTTGCTTGCTTTTGCTAGATTTCCTAGGTTCGTTGCTTTTACTATAGTTATTATAGTTATAGGCACCGAACTAGGTTGAGTGCACCGAATTCTAGGCTTTTCGGTTGCCACCGAATTGCCTTCTACCGAATTCGGGAAGGGCCTGTTCGGGACGCTTCGCGACCCTCGGAACCTTCGCATAACACCTGGTTACGTGCCTTGTGTCGAGCCTCTATATATCCTCGCCTTGTACCCAGGTGCATAATTCATTTTCACATTCTCTTTTCTGAGCTAGATCCTAAGATCCTCACACTTGGTAATCAGAGCCTGTTTACACGCGAGTTTTTCGACCGCTAAATCCTAGCTTTTAAAACCGCGGGGGCGACGACGAACGCGCCGATTTCGGGTACGTAAACCAGTTCCGCGCTGTTTTTTAACGCTTCCCTCGAACCGGTTTTCGAATCCTCCTCAGGTTCATTGGCAAAAAGGTTGGAATTTCAGCCGTCGGATCGATTTCGACATCAACGGCCCTCAGAATTTCGCCCAAAAAAGTTGGAATTTGGGGCGTCGGATCGAATTGTAGCTGAACGGCCGAGATCTGATGCAAAATTCGGCTAAGGGAGAATTACGCGACTAGCAGAAACGGCGCTCGACATTTCTACAGTCGATTTTATTCGCAGTAAGTCGACCGGCGCCTAGTTTTCAATTATTTCTGTCGCAAATCTTCCTGTAAATCGCCAAATGGAGGAAAACGGTGAGAATTCCGTACGAAAAATTACGGAGTTACGCACCGACCTGGACCAGATGCGAGCGGCACTCCAGCGATTAGAGGAGCTCCTCGCGAACCAGTCAGTAGCCTCCACAGCAGCAGCGAACGTAGCAGCGAATGCAGCAGCGACGGTAGCAGCAGCAACGGCGACACCGACACTTCACCCAGCAGCAGCCACAGTGAATCTTGAGGCGGCACGTCCGAGGCTACCGGAGGCGTTCAATCTGAATGCGAGAGACGCCGACGTCCGTCGATTCATTGCGACACTCGAAATTTATTTCGAGGCCGTTGGCTGTACGACCCCGACACACGATGCAATGCGGATTCGGCTCGCAGCGACACTGTTGCGAGGCCCGGCGCTCGAGTGGATTTACAACAGTAAGGAGATCCGAGGCGAGGGGTCATGGACGCAGTTTCGGGCAGCTTTAATTCAACGTTTCGAACCGATCAATTCCAGCTACATGGCGCGGCATAAGCAGTATGGCAGTGTAACACAGTACACGTGGACGAAGCTACTCGAGAACAAACATTTTGTGCTGCTCTGGAAACGACTGAGCTCAAGAAGCTGCTTATGACTCGAGTGGTCAAAGCACGCGGCGAAGCTTCTCACGCAATCAAGAGTCAAGCAAGAGGATTGGTCAAAATCAGCACGCATGTTCAAAACAGCGAGCTGAGTCAACCACGCTGCTGCAGCTCTCGAGCAAGGAAGTACCGCAGGGCGATGTGCTTCATTCTGTGCTCCAGTCTGTGCTCCTCACACAAGGCAATGGCAGCCTGGTTGTCGACGTACAGCACTGGAGGAGAACGAGGCCGCTCTCCCAAGTCGGTCAGCAGGTAGGTCAGCCAGCGTAGCTCCTGGGCAGCCATGGCTGTGGCGTAGATCTCAGCCTCACAACTGGAGCTGAGAACAGAAGAAGAGCGTGTAGAACGCCAAGAAACTGAGCCGGAGCCAAGGCTGAAGGTGTAACCCTGAGACGACCGCTGAGTAGCCTGGTCGTCCGCCCAAGAAGCGTCTGAGTGTCCAGTAAGTACAACTCGGTCTCGCCCTCCAAGCACTAGCCCCATGCCCGACGTACTGCACAAGTAGCGCAACACCCTCTTAGCGGCATCCATGTGCTCCTTCCTGTGACGGCCAGGAGCGACATAGCGTGCAAGGATGCTAAGAGGGTATGCAAGGTCAGGTCGAGTGCAGGTCATCAGGTACATGAGGCAGCCCACAAGCTCTGGATACGGGCCACTCGGCTCTACGGACTCATCCGAAGGCAGAGCTGAGAGCGAGTGACCGGTAGGCAGAGGAGTGGACTGAGGTGAGGAGTACGTGAAGCGGAAGCGCTGAAGGATCTGCTGCACCATGTGTGACTGAGTCAAGGTGATGGTGCGTCGTGCTCTGTCCCGGGTGATCCGCAAGCCAAGATAGCTTGTCAGTTCACCTAGGTCTGTGCATGTGTGTCTCCTCTGCAGCTCCGACTTCACGTGGGCGAGTGCCGCGGTGTCAGCAGTGGCAAAGACCAAGTCGTCGACGTACACGAGGATGTAGAACGGCGGCAGTGAGGTGTCTGTGCGTAGAAACAGTGACGGGTCAGCAGTAGAGGGAGCGAACCCAAGAGCCGCAAGTGTCGTCCTCAGTGTGTCGTGCCACTCACGTGGTGCCTGGCGGAGACCGTAGACCGGCCGCTGAAGCCTCCACTGGGTACCAGGAGGAACCGACCCAGTGAAGCCAGGAGGGCGGCGCAGCCAGATCTCCTCGTGCAGGCTGCCCTGCAAGAAAGCAGTGCTGAAGTCAAGTGAGTGAAGCTCGTAGTCGCGCTGAGCGGCTATGTGCAGCAGCACCCGAAGAGTGGTCATCTTCGGGGTGGGGGAGAAGGTCTGAAAGAAGTCAACTCCCTCTCGCTGACTGAAGCCTCGAGCCACGTAGCGCGCCTTGAAGACAGGAGGAGAACCCGGTGGCCGCTTCACCCTGAAAATCCACATGCCACTGACGATGTTCGCCCCAGGTGGGAGAACCTCGTCGACGTAGGTGCCTGTGGACTTCCAGGAAGCCATCTCTGTGTCCATGGCTGTCTGCCACTGAGAGGAGTAGGGACCCGCCATCGCCTCAGCGTAAGTGCGCGGGGTCGGGATGTCTGGTGCATCCGGGTCTCCCTCAGGGGCAACTAGCATGGACACGAGGTGGGGTAAAGCAGCAGCAAAGCACTGGAACTCCTCCTGTCTGTCCTCAAGGACGTCCGTGCCAAGAGCACACTCACCCCCGACGGACGGAGGACAGACAGACTCAGACTCAGACTCAGCAACAAGGCTAGTGGCGTAGTCTAGACGACACCGGGCAGCAAAGTCTATCAACTCAGCGACCAGAGCAGACGCAGCAGAGGACTCAAAGGTAGGGTCAGTGACAACAGTAGCGAGGAGACGGGTGACAGTGGGACTGGCAGCACGACGGGAGTCAGACTCCGGATCAGGAAGAGTAGGCAGAGAGGACGCAGGAGGAGACGGCAGCGGAACACGCTGAGGAGCAGTGGAGGGACGCAGAGTCATGTAGTGAGTGCCAGGGACAGGAGGAGGACGCTCACGTGGGACACGACGACCAGTGCGAGCAGTACGAACAGGCGACGCAGGACGAGACTCAGGCTCACGACGCTCTGTAAGACCTCCTGTGGGACCAGTGTAAGGAGAGGGACCAGGGAGAGGCGAGGCAGGCGGGAACTGTGACTGCGACTGGACAGGCGGAGGACACTCTACGGAGGGAGGAGGACAAGGAGGAGGAGCCTGACCAAGAACCTGCTGAAGAAGTGGTACGAAGTACGGTCGCGGCCGCGTAGCGTCTCCAGAACCAGCAGAGACACCAGCGGCAGGGTCCTCAGCACCAGTAGCAGCTCCAACGTCCGGGTCCTCAGCACCAGCAGCAGCTCCACCGCTCGGGTCCTCAGCACCAGCAGCAGCTCCACCGTCCGGGTCCTCAGCTCCAGCAGCAGCTCCAACGCCCGGGTCCTCAGCACCAGCAGCAGCGCCACCGCTCGGGTCCGCAGCACCAGCAGCAGCTCCAACGCCCGGGTCCTCAGCACCAGTAGCAGCGCCACCCCCAGGGTCCGCAGCACCAGGAGCACCACTCCGAAGACTGCAGCGCCGTGTGTACCACTCTCGGATCTGCTGAATGGGGGGGAGCTCCTGGGCAGGAGGGGAAGTACTGGTACGAGCTCCAGTAGCACCTCTCCGGAGGCGGCAGTACTGTAGGTACCTCTCCTGCAGCTGTGGGGAGGAGAGGGCTCCTCCAGGTGTAGCACGCTCAGGCTCAGCACCCCCAGACTCAGCACCCCCAGACTCAGCACCCCCAGGCTCAGCACCCCCAGGCTCAGCACCTCCAGGCTCAGCACCCCCAGACTCAGCACCCCCAGGCTCAGCACCCCCAGGCTCCGCACCCCCAGGCTCCGCACCCCCAGGCTCCGCACCCCCAGGCTCCGCACCCCCAGGCTCAGTACCCTCAGACTCCTCACGGTCAGGCTCAGCACCCCCAGCAGGACGAGAGTCAACAGCTACCTCGACAGGCTCAACCGGGTCTACCTGGGACACACCTGAGGGAGCGGCACCCTGAGGGGGGAGGGGGTCTGGTACCTCAGCACCTGGAGCGAGGAAGAGAGGCGGGGGGGGGGAGCGGGGCAGTGCGGTAGGGGAAGAGGCGGTAGTAGGGGACGGACTCGTCAAAAGTGACGTCTTGAGAGGCCAGGACACGACGCGAGGTGGCGTGGTAGAACTGCCAACCAGGCGCGTCCGGGACAAAGCCAAGGAAGACACAGGGGACAGCTCGACGGGAGAGCTTGTCCGCGGACGTATCGCGAACAAAAGCTCGAGATCCCCAGACCCGAAAACGCGACGCATCGCCAGCCTCTCCCGTCCAACGCAGTGTCGGAGAAGTCTCCGGTAAGGAGACACGGGGCCAGAGGTTGAGCTGATGCGCAGCGTATCGGACTGCAAACGGCCACAGAAAGTGGGGGGCAGCCGCATGAACCAAGGAGGTACGAGCGACCTCCATGACCAAGCCAATGCGGCGCTCAGCAACCCCATTCTGCTGTGGAGAGGCCGGAAGCGTGAACGACTGCTCAATGCCCTCCTGCTGACAGAAGGCCTCCAAGAGGCCAGAGGAAAACTCCCCACCTCTGTCAGAGTGCAGACGCAGGACATGGAAGTCGGAGCGGAAACGCTCACTGAGCTGGAGACGAGATCTGCGGATCCAAGGGATCAAGACATCAGGGACGTCACCCTTGGTGCGCAAGGGGAAGACCGTGGTGTAGCGCGAGAAGTCGTCAACAACAATCAGGAAGTACCTCTCCTGACCCTGACCACGGACTCGGGCTGGGCCCCACACGTCCATGTGGAGCGTCTGTAAGGGAGCAGTCGTCGGGGGGAAGGAGGAGGAGTGAGGAGCGGCGCGCTGCCGCCCCTCGACACAGGGAAGACAGGGAGGAGCAGGCGAGGGTGGGAGGGGAGGGAGAACCCTGGGAAGACCAGCAACAAGGTCCCGTTTGTGCATGGCCCGAAGGTGCTGCACAGACGGGTGACCAAGGCGGTGGTGCCAGAGGACAGTCTCATGCGCCAGAGAGCGACACGAGCAGGGGGCGGACAGCTGACCTGACGCAGACGCAGACGCGGACGCAGCTACCTGAGGGGACTCAGTGGTCAGTGTGTACAGGTCCGACCCCGGCTGCCGAGTGAAGGTAGCCAGGTGACGGCCCGTCCGAGCACACGTGCAGTGGGTCACGCGCTCGTAAGCAGGGGTGAACTGGTGAACACCCCCGTCCTGGAGCGCACTACCTGCCACCAAGTTCGTAGAGAACGAGGGGAGGTAGAGACCTGACAGTGTGCCTGACGGGACCGCAGGACAAGGAAGGACAGTGGAGGAGGTCGCAACGACCGGACCCCCAGAGGGGTCAGCGAGGGAGACAGCAACTGGCCGAGCAAGCGGCTCAAGGACAGTGCGGTCACGAAAGAAACAACGAGAAGCACCTGAGTCCAGTGTGAAGGTGTGCAGTGCTGCAGTCGACTCAGTACCAGAGGGCACGGACTCACTAGCACCTAGAGCAGCAGCCTCACCAGGACCTGGGGCAGCAGACTCACTAGCACCTAGAGCGGCAGCCGGACTGGTCTGAATGCCCGGGTCGGGCGGAACACGCAAGTACTGAGCACCCTCTCCACTAGTAAACATCGCATACATGGCAGTGAGAATAGCATCAAAGTCTAAAGCCCAGATATCAACTCCCTTCTTCTCCAGATCAGCCCAGCGGGGCAGGTCAGTGGCATCAGGAAACTGGGCACGCCACGCGTCAGTAAGGCGCGCGAAACAGCGCTGTGTGGGATGCGGCCTCCCACACTGCTGGCCAGTGCGGTCACCAGTGCGAATGACGTACGTGCAGGTAAAGCCACGCTGCGCATACCACTCACGGGCGGCCTGAAGCGACGGGGCGGGCTGCTGACTCTGGCCACCGCCAGCGCCTCCACGACCACCACTGCCGCCGCCACCGCCTCGGCCACCTCCACCCCTGCCGCTGCCACGACCACCTCCGCCTCCGCTGCCGCCTCCACCCCTGCCGCCACTCCCGCCGCTGCTGTCACCACCCCCACTGCCGCCACTAGCCTCCCCAGCCGCTCCTCCACTCCCACCGCCTCCACCCCCACCTCCTCCGCCGCCACCTCCACCCTTGCCCCCTTTGCTCTTGCGGCGCCCGCTCGAAGCAGACGCGGCCCCGACCTTCTCAGCACCAAGGAGGTCGACAGCAGCAGCAGAGGCGACAGAGGGGAGGAGAGGGGAAGGGGAACACCCCTCAAAGAACGGGGTGCGGGGGTCGCCACGAGAGGTGCCTACAGCGACGATGCTCGCCTCAGCTGCAAGCAGTTCCTTCTCGAGGAGGGCAATGGTGAGTTCAGTGGGGGAGCGAGAGAGGAAGTGGTCCCTGACTGTGCGCAGGGAGTCGGGGAGGCGGGTGACTATGTGGTAGAGAGTGATCCAGAGCGGGGGGGGGTTGCTGGTGAGGAACTCGTCAGGCATAGCAGCGCGAAAGCGGGCCTCACTGGTCTTAAGGTGGGTGATGAGGTCAGCAACTGTCTGAAAGGAGGCCAGGTCGGGGAACAGGTAGGGGAGAGTGAGGCGGCCTAGTGTGGCAGAAGCGGGGGAGGAGTAGCGAGCGACTACAGCAGTGTACAGGTCCTTAGCAGTTTTGTGCTGGCCAAAGTGCTCGCGCTCGTCGATCGGTAGGGAGTTACGAATAGCGAAGCGAGCGTGGGCGTCACGAGTCTGCCACTGTGAGCGCTGAGTGCTGTCAGCAGTGGTAGGAGGGGCAGTAGCGTTGCCTAGGGCGTGATCGTACAGTGAAACGTCCTCCTTAGCAGTGAGCTGTAGAAAGAGGTGGAGGTCATCGAGCCAGGTTTCGAACTTCACTGGACGGCCCTCAGCATCGAAAGTAAGTACAGTAGGAGTAGCCATAGCGGCAGTAGCAGTAGCGGTAGAAACAGTAAGAATGAGGCCGCAGGGAAGCTGTGGGCAGTGTCAGCACACGGGCGGCAGCAGCTGATGCGCACGGGCGGGAGCGGCAGTGGGCGCAGAAGCGGCGGCCGCAGTGGGAGCGAGTGCAGCAGCGGCAGCGGTAGCAGGCGCAACAGGAGCGCACGGGCGGTAGCGGCCGCGGCGCACGAGCGGGAGCGGCTGCGGGTGACGAGCGCGCGGGTGACAGCGGGCGACGAGCGGGCAGGCGCTGCAGCGGGCGACGAGCTGAGCAGCAGCGAGCGACGAGCGGGCGGCAGCTGCAGCGGGCGACGAGCGGGCGGGCGCTGCAGCGGGCGGGCGGCAATGTGCAGGCCTGCGGGGCCGCTGCGGGCTGCGCTATAGCGGTGCGAGCGGCGCACGGGCGGCTAGCCGGTCGCGCTCAAAAGAAATCGGCCGCGCGCGGGCAGCTAGCGGGTCGCGCGCGGTTAAAAAAAAAAAAAAAAAAAAAAAAAAAACGAGCCGCGCGCGATTGGCTGGCGGGCTGCGCGCGCGCGGTAGGTAGGAGGCGCACTGGGGCGCGTAGGCGCACGAGGGCGCACGGTAGGTAGGTAGGTAGCGGTGGGCCCTAAGAACGGTCCTAGCGAAGGACCTGCTCTGAAACCATGTCGAAATCAACAGACAGGAATGATTGAACTAACAGTGAAATCAGTACAAGTACCTAACCCTAGAATTGTGTACCCCCTATAGGCTAACCCACTGTAGCCTAAACAAACACAACATATATAATGTTTGACAAGAGGCGCCAAAGCTGCCCCAAGGACGCCTCCGGCACCACAACTGAAGGAGATGGCCCCACCAGCGACTTTTCAGGTAGTGCGGCAGCCGGAGGAGCGGGAGCCACAGGCAGCAGAGCTGCGACCTGAGGAGGAGGCGCCGCAGACGCGGGAGGAGCAACCAGGGGAGGAGCAAGACAGACACGCTGCGGGGGGATCTGGTTCGCCATCCCGGCCTTCTCTTCGCGAAGCGCCTGGGAAACAACTCGCTGCACATCCGCGAGATTCACCGGCTGGAAGTACGCCCCGCCACCGCCACGACCACGACCACCCCAGCCGCCACGACCACGACCCTGGGCAAGCCAGTTTGCCTGCGAGCGCTGGCGCCGGGGAGAATCCTGCCGACGTCGAGACGACTTCCGCTCCTCCCATGGCGCAGGAGATTGGCGGCGAGAGGAGCGGCGATCTGGGTGGGCGAGATGGCACTACACGTCCCCGACCCTGACGGAATCTACAGGGTTTGCCACAGGCCTACTACTTCAACCAACGCCAACGTCGCTGGCAAAGGACTCGCTGCCATCGCCAAATTCAAACACTATGTGTCACCGAACGAAGGGATGTCAACACCAGATCTTGAAGTTACGACACCCCGTATCTTTGGCACGCCACAAGATCCCCTCCTTGGACCCCCAACGGAATGGCTTCAAGGGATCTTGCATGGACGACGGCGCGGAACCTTCGATGCGTGTGGGGAGCCGCGACCGTACACCAATGAAGCTTTCCTCAAGCTGTACCCCCACTAGCGTGATCTGACGAAGAAACTTACCGTCGAAGTAGAAAAAGAATTGGCGCGCCTGAGGTTGAGGAGTTGTATTGAAAGACCATCGCTGAAGCGTGCGGCACATTCGCTTTCAGCGCTTGGGGCAAATCTGGCAGAGAAGGTGCCTCCAATGAAGGAGGGTGGGGAAGTAATGATAGATGGAGATCTACGAGCAACGGCACTTGGGGCAACACTGACGGAACCTGGCCAACCGCAGCTGGCGTTTGGGGCGCCGCGACTGGTGGTTGGGGCACCGCGACTGGTGGTTGGGGCACCGCCACTTGTGGATGGGGCAGCAGCAGCGGCGGATGGGGAGATTTTGACTACGGCTAGGGTGCTTCGCTCAACCGAGAAGAGAAAAAATGGGGAACCAAAGAAACAGAATTGAACCTACGCTCGTCCTCAGCACAATTCCTGGAACCAACATCCCACTCTCTGTCTTCCTCGATAGAGAATTTCTCACGCTGATGCTTACAACGCCGAACGACGAAGCAATAGCAGGAGTGCCAGGGGCACCTAGCTTTGTACCTGAAGAAGACCCTGACGAGGTGCGCGCGTGCTATCACCTCCGGGCTCCGCGCACCTGACAACATGTGGCACCAGCGCCTAGGTCATCCCTCGTGCACACACTCTGAATGATTGCCTCACTGCCGAAGTCTTGACGCCTGGCACAATCTTGCGCCCTGACGGCTCTGAGATAAGAGGCACCCGTTACGTCTGGATCACCAATGTCCAGTTCCGCAGCAAGGGGTATAATGTGTTCCGCCTCTGGCTGGCTCATGCGCAGCAGAAGTTAGGGAAGAAATTGCAGATCTGTCAGACTGACGGCGCAGCAAAGTTTCATAGCAGGAAGCTGCAGGATTACCTAGGATAGAAGGGGATCATGCACCACGTGTCATTCTCCTATGCGCATCGGTAGTAAGGAGTAGCCGAGCACACCAACCGTATGCTTATAACGAAAAAGCATGCGATACTAAAGCAGTCGAAACTGTCAGAAACTAGAGACAGGAATGAGAAACAGGAAAGATAGGTTTTCACTAGCAGGCAGTTGAGTACATATAGCAAACCCTAATTTGGGCTGTACTCGCTATAGAGTACCCCACTGCAGGCTAGACAAACATCACATTCTGACACACCCCCATAGTCAAAGTGGGGTATAATCAGCACAGCAAGCAGTCATAGAGCAGGTTCACAAATACAAGCAAAGCTAGAGGCAGTCACAGAGGGCAAGTGAGGAGGAGGAGAGACTGTGAGAGGAGTGGAGATAGAAGGCGACGGGTGAAGCCGCAGACACACGGGCAACAGGAGCGGCGCGCACGGTGGCTACCGGAGCACTCAACCTCCGGACTACAGGAGTAACTGGCTCCGCGCTAAGACAGCTGCAGGAGCGACAGACCCACGGGCGACTGGCAGCAGCAGGCTCGCTGGGCTACCGGAGTACTCAACCCCCAAACTACTGGCGCTGCTGAGGTCACAACGGCTACCTCCGGTCAACCTCCCCCAACTGTCCCACACCCCTTTCACACACCCCCTGCTGTACCTCTAGCACTCGTACCACTCCGACGGCTCCAACACATCCACCCCCCTCAGCGGCAGCTGCAGCAGTGGGAGACGGAGGAGGAGGAGGAGCAGGGGATGGCGCACACACCCGTCACCCCCATACTCGCCACCCCCACACTCGCCACCCCCAAACCCTAACATAGGCAGCAGCGGGGAGCGATGCGCGGGCAGCAGCTCGGGGGAGGGCGCGCGGCTCCCTAGGGCGCCTCGACGGGGTAGCGGGGGGCCGCGCGTGGCTCCCTAGGGCATCGCGACGGGGCAGCGGGGTCGCGCGCGGCTCCCCAGGGCGTCGCGACGGGGTAGCGGGGGTCGCGCGCGGCTCCCAGGGCGTCGCGACGGAGTAGCGGGGCCGACGCGCGGGCCTGCGGGGCGACGTGACGGGCTCCCGGGGGGCGACTCGACTGCCGACGGGGGGCGACGCGCGGGTAGACGGGGCAGAAAACCGCCGCGCGCCCCGAGCGCGCGGCGGGAAGAAAAAACGCCGCGCGCCCTGAGCGCGCGGCAGGCAGGAAACATCGTGCACCCAGTGCGTGCGATAGGCAGGACAGCAGCGGAAGCATCGGTTGGGACCACCCACAGGATCGACCCAGGAGGGTCGACCTGCTCTGATAGCATGTCAGAAACTAGAGACATGAATGAGAAATAGGAAAGAGAGGTTTTCACTAGCAGGCAGTTGAGTACATATAGCAAACCCTAATTTGGGCTGTACTCGCTATAGAGTACGCGCGCGGCAGGCAGGAAACATCGCGCACCCAGTGCGTGCGATAGGCAGGACAGCAGCGGAAGCATCGGTTGGGACCACCCACAGGATCGACCCAGGAGGGTCGACCTGCTCTGATAGCATGTCAGAAACTAGAGACATGAATGAGAAATAGGAAAGAGAGGTTTTCACTAGCAGGCAGTTGAGTACATATAGCAAACCCTAATTTGGGCTGTACTCGCTATAGAGTACCCCACTGCAGGCTAGACAAACATCACATTCTGACAGAAACTCCCCGCTACTTACTGGCCGTACGTGATGTACCACACCGTCCGCCTGCACAACCTTCTCTCCACCACAGCCATACCAGCAAACTGTCATCACTCGTGAAGTGGACCGGCAAGAAGGGTTGTACCTCCACCACTCGTGTGGGGGTATATGGTGCAGCACCGGTCCTGTGAGAGTACGACGGCTTATGCCAGCCATGCATGCTTGCTTTTATCTTATTACGCTATTACTAGCTTAGGATTATTTTCTGCATGCATGAATTGCTTGATTTCCTAGGTTCGTTGCTTTACTATAGTTATTATAGTTATAGGCACCGAACCAGGTTACGTGTACCGAACTCAAGCCTTTCGGTTGCCACCGAATTGCTTTCTACCGAGTTCGGGAAGGTTCTGTTCAGGACGCTTCGCGACCCTCAGAACATTCGCGTAACACCTGGGTTACCTGCCTTGTGTCGAGCCTATATATAGCCTCGTGTTGTACCCAAGTGATCATTCAATTCAAATCATCTTTTCTGAGCTCGATCCTAGATCCTCACAGGCCCCCTACTTCAACCATCAGGAAACTCACGAGCCGCGAGCGTTGGGGCATTCACCTCGGCATCAGCTATGAATACAAAGCATGGATTATCCTCGATCTGCTCAGCAACAAGATCACACATGTGCGTGACGTTAGTTTCTATGAACAACTTACCCTCGCACAGTTCCGCGCGGACGAGCAAGCAGGCGCAAACCAGGTGTACACGAACAACGGGCGCAGTTACGCTACCCACGAAGACGAAGCTACTGCAGATATCCTGGACCTCGATCGCCGTCATGACGACGACAACGATAGCGTCAACGATGAGTCACCTCCGGGACCTGAAGGAGGAAACCATAGTCGACACCGCCAGCTCCACCTTAAGTAGAGAGCGATGACGACGGCGTGTCAGAGGTCATCCCGCAGCATCGCCATGATACCCCAATCTCTGGACTGCACCTGCTGGGACTTCAGGTTGCCACCTCCACAGCTCCGCGCGTCATCAAGCTGAAAATTTCGTGAGAGGTGCTGACGGGACCACGCAGCAAGGAGTGGCGCGCAGCCATAGATGCAGAAATCAAGGTGCTGGAATTTTGCGACGCATGGGTGCTTGTCGACCGAGCGGCAATCAAGGGAAGACAGGTCCATTTGGGCAAATGGGTCTTCCGCGTGAAGACCGCTGGACGGCATCATCGAGCGCTTCAAGGCGCGATGGGCCGTGCGCGGCAACAAGCAGGGTTACAGCATATTCTTTTACCAAACCTTTGCTCCCATCAGCCGCCACACTCCAGCGCAGATTCTCCTTGCCATCGCTGCAGCAAGGCAGCTACTGCTCTGCCAGATTGACGTGAATAACACATTTCTGTATGTGTTAGTGGATGCAGTGATTTTTGTGGAGCAGCCGCATACTTCGGAGAAAAAGATTCACGTGTCTACCTACTGAATTCGGGATCAAACAAGCTCCAAGTCTCTATTAGCAGCGGCGGTATAAAATCCTTTCGAAAATAGGATTTACAAAGCTGCCGCACGATCCCGGGATATACCGCCTGCATTTTTATGGTGATTACATCTTGCTCGCGGTATCATGGACGATTTGTTCTACATATGCACGAGCAATACACAGCTCGACCAGTTCGAGAAAAAATTGGCGATGCGCGTCGACATTATCATGAAACACAATGTGACATAGTTCTTGGGGCTTAATATCTCCTATGTTCGTAAAGCAAATCACCTCTGGGCTGCTAAGTACGCTAAAACACTTGGGAAGCGGTTCAACATCTCTCTCGCACCACTCTCAACTCCCTACCGCACACCTGGACCAAACTACAAGGCTGACAACAAAACCCTATCCCCCGCATGACTTTACACCTCCAGCAGCAACTAGGGTGCCTGCTTTTTGCTTCTGTGACCTGCAGGTCGAATTTCTCCTAAATTACGAGCCAGTTCGCTCAGAACTCACGCAAACCAATGGCTGAGAATCTTCTTGAACTTTAGCTCGCTCGCAATTCTTCATTTCAGCGCCCAACATTAGGCTCTGCTATTTCGAAGTCAGAACTCCCTCACTCAACCGTGTCAGCTACGTAGATGCCGATTGCGTAGCAGTTTTCGACAATTGACGATCGAAAACCATGTTCCTTTTCCGAGTTGAACTGACAGGCCCCATGTCGTGGAACTTACAGAAGCACGAACTCGTTGCCCAGTCATCGGCGGAAGCACAATTCATCGTTGCAACAGCAGCAATTCGCACAGGGCTTTATCCGTGTGAACTCCAGAAATAAGCGAAATTTCCCACTTCGCATACACCACGATAATCGCAGCGTATATCCTGGGGCCTAGGGAACGGGTTCTAGCAGCCTATGAGGCCTTGCGGGAACGACTGGACGGGCTGGGTTTGGAGGTGCAGCCGCATAAGTGTAAGCTATGGGAGCGAGGGAGGGACCAGGATGGGGAGGAGAGAAATGAGACTGTCCCGCCCGGCATGCAGCAGACATGGACGGGGCTCACTGTGGTAGGGGTGCCCATTGGGGAGGAGGACTGGGAGGTGGCTAGCCTGCGTCGCCGGCTGACGGAGCTGCATGCACCTGTCCCCTGGCTTCCTCTGCTTGACCACCCACAGATTGCGTCCCATTTGTTGGCGATCGCAGTGTCGGCGCGCCCGATCTACCTCACACGGACGATGCCTCCACGACCTGAGGTTGTGGAGGCTTTTCGGGACTGGGACACGAAGCTGGAAGATTGTTTCGAGGAGCTGTTTCCAGATAGTACCTGGGATCACGATTCGGGGAAGTCCCAGATGGCTCGTTTACAGCTGCACCTTCCTGCCAGACTCGGGGGGTTCGGCATTCGATCTGCGGCTGACCTTAGTCCTCTGTCGTATGCATGTGGCTGGTGCCAAGCAGTGAGCGATGTGGCTCGGTTGGGGGTGGCAGGTGAGGAGCGGATGTTTGAGGAGTTTTTCCGCACGCCCGAGGCTACGACCTTGTTGGACCCCTGGTTTGCGAGAGCAGTGGATCTGCTTCCACAGTCGGTTCGGCAGGAGATGCCACCCCTTGCCTTGTGCACCGCTGATCCGCCTATGCTGCTCTTCCCCACACAACACCGTCGCCTGGCGGTTGAGAGCCTCCAATCTCTTCGAGGCATGGCCCACAACGATGCCACCCTGGCCCGTTTGACATCCCTTCAGGGCCCGGGGGCTGGGGCGTGGGTTTCTGCCGTTCCTTCGCACGAGGAGGCTACCTTCACCGCAGCCGAGTGGAGCATCTGCGCGTCCATGCGCCTAGGCCTCCCTATTCAGCAGCTGATAGTGGCCGGCAAGTGCGCGTGTGGGTTTGAGTTTGCTGATCCCTCTGACCCGCATCATGCCCTTCGCTGCAAGTATCAGTATGCACCTTCTCGGGTTCACGATGCGGTTAAATTTGTGGTGGCGAAGATAGCTAAGGGTGCGGGTGGGATTGTGACCATGGAAGACGACACGTTGCTCCCAGGGAAGAGGGTTGATGTGGCGGTTCGGAAACTGAGGGAGGGGGAGGAGCACGCGCTGGAGGTTAGTGTGGTAGATCCTATCTCGCTATCCGCGCAGCACCATGGACAGATTGGTCGCAAGGTGGGTTTTGCCGCGAGAGAGAGAGAGAAAAGTGGAAGACGGCGGACTACAAATCGCTTCTACAGCGGCATGGGGGAGTGCAGTTCACACCACTCATTGCTGAGACATGGGGATGCTTGGGGGGGAGTTTTGGACGGTGGCTTAAGAAGCAGGGTGACGCGCAGATCGAGATAGCAAAGACGAAAGGGGCGGCGCGAGCTACGGGAAAGGGTTTCTCGGCTTATTTGCTCGGATCGCTCAAAGCGGCTGTGGGTGTGGCTTTGCAACGGGCTCAGGCGCGTGTGATCTTGTTACGCGCGGCGTCGATGATGAGAGGCCCAGAGGCTGTTTGGGTGGAGCGGGAGGATGTTGAGGAGGAGATGGGATGGGATGCTCCGTGGGCGGATGCACCATACTTGGTAGACATGCGGGTTTAGGGAGTGGGTTTAGGGGGGGAGGTTTGGTTCGATGGGAGTGCAGTTGGGGTGCTTTGATGGGAGGGCTTGATGGTGTTTTAAATGTGTGTGCTATTGGGGTTTTCTTGGGGTTGTGTGTGCTGCTTTTTCTTCCTTCTTCCCTGTTTTTCTTCCTCCTATCATTTTTCCCCTATTCCCCTCCTTCTTTCTTCCTCTCTCCTTTTTTCTTCCTCTCTCCTTTTTTCTACTCACGTTATTCCTCCTTTTCTCCTCTCTTTACTATTTTTAAAATATGAAACAGCCTTGTATGAAAAAAAAAAAAAGCCAAGCAATCATACCAAACACATCGTGTTGCTATATTTCTTCGTCGATGACGAAGTTGACGAGGGCAAAGTTGATCCCACGTACTGCTCGACCAGTGACATGGCAGCCGACTTCCTCACAAAGAGACTATCCCGTCTACAGTTTTAGTTGTGCAGAACTAAACGGACTGGTCAAACGAGTCAGGACTTGCTACAGTCAGGAATGCAGGGGGTGTCAGAATCCCAGTCACTAACCACTGGGATAAAAAGGCTTGTTTGTGTAGCGGGTGAGTGCGCCCATAACCCCCCAGGCCGCCGTGCCTGTAACCCTTCCCTAGGATCAATCGGGGATCACCAGTGGACCTCTGACACCCCCCCGCACTGGGATGCCCGAGGTGCACACACCGGGATTCGAACCCGAGACCTTCGCTCTGATAACATGTCAGAATCCCAGCCACTAACCACTAGGATAAAAGGGCTTGTTTATGTAGCGGGTGAGTGCGCCCATAACCCCCCAGGCCAACGTGCCTGTAACCCTTCCCTAGGATCAATCGGGGATCACCAGTGGACCTCTGACACCCCCCCGCACTGGGATGCCCGAGGTGCACACACCGGGATTCGAACCCAAGACCTTCGCTCTGATACCATGTCAGAATCCCAGTCACTAACCACTGGGATAAAAGGGCTTGTTTGTGTAGCGGGTGAGTGCGCCCATAACCCCCCAGGCCGCCGTGCCTGTAACCCTTCCCTAGGATCAATCGGGGATCACCAGTGGACCTCTGACAGGGGGGTGTTGTGATAAATGAAATGAGAAATACTGTGCATTCCTACCAGTAGCAAGTGAGGCATGAAGTAGCGATTACGAATGCGAAGGGTCACAACTACGCGAAATGTCGCGTCTGGACCGGCGGCGGCAGAAGCATCGGGCAGCTCCAGCACGAATAGATTTGTCGGGAACAAGTTTGAAACTGGCATTTAACTATATGGCTAGTTAGGACGTTTTGTGTTCCTGTTTCTTTTACTATATAATTCAATGTATGCATTTGCTATAATCACTTCAGTCATTTTATATTCACTATGATCTGATGTCAACTTCCGTTGCCATTACTCTATGAAGACAACCTAAGGTAATCCTGGCACGATCAACCTTCTGATCGTAACAACTAGGAGCCTACCCTGTACAGTCAGAGGAAAAAACAACGCACATTGTTTTTAAAAGGGTAAAAAACATATACCCTTCTTCCCTATTACGTTGTTTAGGAAAGGTAAACACCCAAAATCTGCAGCCAATCAGGGCAGAAAGCATATGTTACCCTGATAGTTTGGGGCCTGTCTCAAATGTATATTTATATATAGATGTTGGTATATATGGTATAAATTCCTTTGTATTTACACACATTGTATTAGGCCAAAATACAAACTGAATTGTATAATCAAGAATCTCATTTATACAGAACAGCGCAACAGAAGGTTCACGCTAGACATTCCGAACACCGCCGCACCGTAATTCATCGCGATGTAGCTATTTCCCAGCGTGAACCTTGGAAAGTTGCGACGTCAGCACATCTCGCACGAATACGCACGAACGAATCTGTCGTTGGTTTTTCCAAGACATGTCTCCTCCTGAGTTTCCTTCGCCAAATGCGGGTCTGGCAGCAGACTGGAACCGCACGAAGCAGCGCTTTCTCTTCGGGTCGCTTGTTCTCATGCTGATCGTCGTCGCTCTATTTTTGCACTTCTCGCTTTCAAAACCTGACGTTCTGAATCTTGGAACTTCCAGGACAACAGAAACGCTAACGCAAACGGAATCTGCCTCAACTGCTGCCGTAGGCCAAGCTGAGCTTGCCGGCGATCCCCAACCTACGCCAGACCAGCAATCCGAACCAGAGAAGCCGTCCGAGCCTAAGCCAGAAAGCGAAACCGCGGTATCGTCATCAAGCCCTTGCGATCTAACTGCTGGAAGGTGCGTCAGATGGCAACTGCACGCATGCGATGCGACCTGCATGGAATGTCAGCTGTAAAATGCACACAACGCGAGCCGCATGGTGTGTCAGTCGATGAATGCACTCATGCGACCCGCATGGTATGTCAGGTGACGATTGCACTCATGCGACCCGCATGGTATGTCAGGTGACGAATGCACTCATGCGACCCGCATGGTGTGTCAGGTGACGAATGCACTCATGCGACCCGCATGGTATGTGAGGTGATGAATGCACTCATGCGACCCGCATGGTATGTCAGGTGACGAATGCACTCATGCGACCCGCATGGTATGTCAGGTGACGAATGCACTCATGCGACCCGCATGTATGTTAGGTGACGAATGCAGTCATGCGACCCGCATGGTATGTCAGGTGACAAGTTCATCCATGCACCTGTATGATGCGCGTGTGACCCGCACGGTATGTCCCTTGAGGAATGTTTACATGCGACGTGCATGATATGCGAGGTGGCAAATGCAGATGCGACCTGCATGATATGCGAGGTGGCAAATGCAGATGCGACCTGCATGATATGCGAGGTGGCAAATGCAGATGCGACCTGCATGATATGCGAGGGGGCAAATGCAGATGCGACCTGCATGATATGCGAGGTGGCAAATGCAGATGCGACCTGCATGATATGCGAGGTGGCAAATGCAGATGCGACCTGCATGATATGCGAGGTGGCAAATGCAGATGCGACCTGCATGATATGCGAGGTGGCAAATGCAGATGCGACCTGCATGATATGCGATGCGACCTGCACTGCACCATCAGCTGGGGGGCCAAACCGTCCCGCCAGCCGCAGGACACAGGGGGCAGAGCCCAACCCGCTTTTTAATCCACATGGTCAAGAGATCCCCATTGCCCTTTCACCCTTGCGCTTCCGCTCGCCCGAGTCCAACAGGCTCTCCCGCCAGCCGCAGTGTGCGGGGGAGTGCTGCACGTGCCTGAGGCTGTCGCTCACCTGTCAGCTGCCATCCTGTGCCAATGCACCAAGTCCAGCCATCCCTCTCCCCCTTGCCTGCCATGCACCAACGGCTGGGTGGGAACCCTTTCCGCTTTCTGCAGTACAGGAGGGCGAGAGCTGCAAGAGCCTGATTTGTTTCACACTCGTGTTTCCCTTGGCTTCCCACACCATCAGCTGGGTGGCCAACCCATCACGTCAGCCGCAGTACACGGGGGCGAGCTGCAGGAGCTTGAGTCGGGCGCTCAACTGCCAGCGCAATGGCCGCACCAACATGCGGTACCTGCAGTATGAGTGGCGCAGCCCTGGCTGCCGCATTGAGAGGTGTGTTCTTGTTGTGAGAGCCGAAGACAAGTGTTGTGAATTGCACAACATGCTTGTGAGCGTAACAAGCTCACAGCATGCTTGTGAGCGTAACAAGCTCACAACCATTCGCACGGAGCATTGCTCAGATCAGATTCAGTGCATCTTTATCCCAGTGAGATCCACTCTAGATTCAGATTCAGTGTTTTCCTCCTCCTTTTTTTCTTCTTTTTCCGTTCTGCATCGGGAGTGTGTGTGTGTGTGTGTGTGCGCGCGCGCGCGCGCGCGCGCGCGTGCCTGCGTGCATGCGTGCTGCGTGCGTGCGTGCGTGCTTGTATGTTTGTGTGTTGGGCTCTCAGGTTCGATGCATCTGCCTTCCTGGACCGCATGCGCAACAAGGTGTTTCTGGTCGTCGAAGATTACCTCACCCTGAACTTCTTTTCAGCCCTCCAATGCCTCATTGAGACAGTCACCCCCACCAAGGTGTTTTGCACTTTCCAAGTTCAATACGTCTGCCTTTTTGTCAGGTTGTTTAAGTTTATCATCACAATACAGCTCTTCTCCACTCGTCACTGCCTTCTTGAGGCCGGCACATGGGCCAAGTTGTAGCCAGTTTATGCAGAGCACAAGTTATTGTCCAGGTTCAATGCGTGGCCTTTTTTCCCGTCAATGCACACTTGTTTCTTCAATGCCACACGTTGTGCCTCGTGAATGCATAGACAAGCACTTGTCTAAATAGAACGATCTATTGGAAGCACACGGCCATTACAGAGCAAAATGCATCTCTGCTTCCATCCTTGCCTTGCCTCCACCTCTCCTCGCCCAATTTTCAACCTTACCTTGCCTTGCCGTCCGCCTACTTGCCTTCCCAACTCCTGTTGCCCTGAGACCCTCACCCCTTGCCCTCCCAACCCTCGTTGCCCCATTACCCTCACTCCTTTCCCTCCCAGCCCTATTTCCCCCAAAACTCTCACCCTTTGCCCTTCTAAATGTTTGCCCCAAAACTCTCACCACTTGCCCACGCGCCATGATTGCACTGCGCCTCACTGCTACCTTCCCCTCCACAGCACTTCCCCTCCTTTCGCCTTCTTGCCCTACCAACCCCCGTTGACAGAGCTGGGATGGCCTGCTCTTCCCAGGCCAGGAGGGCCAAGGGCTCTGTCGTCTCGCTGGTTGCGCTGCATTTCAGTGCCTCCACGCATTCCATTCTTCTGCTTCTTGCCCTCCCACCCGTTGTCCGATACTCTCAACCCCTGTTCACCGTGAGTGATTGCAGTGCACTTCAATGCCAACTTCCCTCCCTTGGCACTCCTCGTTTAACCTACCCTCTTGCCCTCCCAACTCCCCGTTGTCTTGACAGAGCAGGGAGGGCCCGTTGTTCCCAGGAGGGCCAAACGCCCATGCCGTGCTGGCGCCGCACTTCAACGCCACCTTCCTCCGCCAGGCTGCTGCCTTCCTCGCCCGCTCCAGTCCCACTGTAAGACCGATCCAGTCCGAGTGCTTTGAGACGACTCACAATTATTTACACTGTGAGTCAGCCGCCGCTGCTTTGAGACGTCTCAAAGGTAATCCCAGTGTCAGCTCCCCTGGCTGGCAGCCCACGTGGATTCATATTGCACCTGTTGCTTTACCCTACGGTCCAGTGTAATCCCTCCTTCTCTCACCTCTCCACTCTCCCATCTCCTCGGTTCTATGTAGGGAAATTAGGACAGCGAAACACATGGGCGGTGGCTGTCATGGACAACGCTGTGCTCCTGCCCTTCCCTTCACCTATGGTCCCCCCCCTCTCTTCTTCTCCCCCTCCTCTCTCCCCTCTCCCTCTCCCCTCTCTCCCTCTCCCCTCTTCTTCCCTCTTCCTCTCTCCCTCTCCCTCTCTCCTCTCTCCCCTCTCCCTCTCGTCCCTCCCCTCTCTCCTCTCTCCTCTCTCTCTCTCCTTCTCCTCTCCCCTCTCTCTCGTCTCTCAGTCTCCCCTCTCCCTCTCCTCCTCCCCTCTCCCCTCTCTCCTCTCTCCTCCTTCCCTCCCTCCTCCCCTCCCTTCTCTTCTCTCTCTCCTCTCCCGTCTCCTTTCTCCCCCCCTCCCCTCCCCTCTTCTCCTCCCCTCGCCCATCTCCCCCGCCCATCTCCCCTCTCCCTCTCATTTTGCCCCTCTCCGCTGACCCCTCTCCCCTCTCTCCTCTCCCTCTCCTCTCCTCCCCTCTCCCATCTCCCCTCTCCTCTCCCCTCCCCCTCTCCCATCTCCCCTCTCCTCTCCCCTCTCCCCTCTCCCCTCTCCCCTCTCCCCTCTCTCCAACAGCGAGCTGTTCGAAAACTTCAACAGTGCATTGTAACGGCACATTATGTTTCAACATGTGGTCCTATGCACTCTTATCTCTGCCTTGCCTTCCCCAGGCCGGCAAGACCAATGCAAGCATAGGCACGGTGTATCGGAATCAGGTGCATTCTGAATGAACCAATTGCTTGATTCAAGCCCCTGTGCAATCTTTCCACGTCGCTCTCCCCTCTCCACTCTCTCCTCTTGCAAATCAGGGTGGCGGTGACAGGACGAGCAGTGCCAACACGTGGACAGTGCATCTGGACCAGGTGCATCCCGAGTGGGCGCCTGTTCTTCAATACACCGACTATGTGGTCTTTGGGACCGGAGCCTGGTACACCACTGTGATTTATGCATGCATGCCCCATGACACAAAGCTGCAGGTTGCAATATGGCATGTAGTGGTCCCTGTGCTTCGATGCTCCGATTATGTGGTCTTTGGGACTGGAGCTTGGTACACCACTGTGAGTTGTAAATGCCCTGTGACATAGTTATGAGTTACACTATGTCAGTGCACCGACTATGTGGTTTTGAGACCAGAGCTTGGTATACCAGTGTAAGTTACAGTTGTCCTGTGATAAAGTTATGGGTTACAATATGACAATACACCGACTGTGTGGTCCTGGGACTGGAGCATGGTAAACCATTGTGATCAGGCTGAAATTCACACATAATCTTACAAGAGCTCGTACCCATTCAGGCCGTAACCCCAACCCTTCGTCCTCACCTCCTCACCCAGTCGTATTCCAAAAGGGGACAACAAACGAAGGAAGGAACTACTTGGTTCACCACAGGAGCAGCGACGAGTCACCACAGGAGCAGCGACGATTCACCAAATTCCCCGCCTTTCCCCTTCACCACAATCATCCTCTACTGCACCTCCCCTCCAGGCCACCTCAACAAGTGGTGGTTTACAAGGAGCAAGCAAGCCTTTTCAAGGCTTGCCTCTCCTCCAGGCCAACCTCAAGCAGCGGCACTAGTTGGTCAGCAATATGGAGCAGCCTCACTAAAAATTTGCAGCTTCTCAAATGGTTTAATTTTTAATATGGGTGATAGGTACAGCACACTTGTAATACGGGCAAACAGGTTTATTCATCTCTCTTCCACCCTTCACCCTGTGTCATCCTCCCTCCGCCCGGCTCCTCCCCTCCAGGGTCGGGTCAAGACGCGGCACTACATGGTCAACAACACCGAGCAGCCTGGTTTTAACCGCATAGCCACCATGCAAACCGCCCTTCGTACAGTCACGCGCTTCACCCGCAGCATCAACTACACAGGGATGCCCTTTTCCTGACCTACTCGCCCATGCATGGCAACGTGCGCGTCAACAGCACTGCTCCCCCGCTCGGCTGTAGCGCCTACATGGATCCGGTGGGGCCGGAGGCCGTGGAGGTGCCGCAGTGGAATAAAGACTGCATAGGAGTGCGGAATGCGCAGCTTGAGGTGAGCTTCCAAGGGTGCTGAGGGGTTCAGATGGGGTGAATGGTGTGGCTACTAATGGCTTGAGGTGAATGGTGAGCACAGTCATGCAGGCTTTGGTGCTGATAATGTTAGAGCTACAGCTGCAGGTACTGTGTGCTACAGATGACTGGAGGTTGAAAACAAAGACATTGAGGTGGCTTGGTGAGCTGTAGCGTGCCATAGTGCGGCTGTAGCGTGCCGGAGCACGGCTGTAGCGTGCCGGAGCGTGGCTGTAGCGCGTTGATGCTGCTTATGTTCATGGAGGATGTGCAGGCTCCAGCTGTAGCGGAGGGGCTACACATGGATGGAGATGAGGTACGGCTGGGTGCAGAGTGGGATGGAGAATCCCGGCAGCAGCACTTTCACACGCCTGCTGGTTTTGCATGGCATGCATGCTACAAGTGCCTTGGGGGCTTTGAGCCAAGTGCTTTGTGTAAAATTTTTCTAGTGTGGTTTTATCAAGTATAGCTGTGTAACGTGTGTGTATCAAATCTATTGCTTGCGTTGCAGGTGCTTCGAGAATCAAAGGAGTTTAAAGTGGTTGATGTGACTGCACTCTCTGTTCTTCGACCAGACGGCACCTCCAAACCATTGTGAAAGTCCAAAGGCCGTTGATTGCATGCATTGGTGTCTGCCTGGCTTACCAGAACATGGGCTGATGTAATATATTCACATATTATGGGGTACATGTAGGTAATTAACAGTTTGTACCTCCCTACCAGGTCCCTGGATACAGGATTCAGAGTGGTGCTCTTCTCGTAAGGGCACTTCTGTAAGGATTTTTCTCGACATTCCTTACCACGACCGTCACATCGCGTACAGCAGCATCCATTGTTCGTTCGCCCGTTACTGGTAACGGGCGGCTTCGTCAACTGCGCGCGCATTGTTTTACCAAACCACACACCGCCGCTGGCCTGGCCAAATCGGCCTACGCTTCGGAGTAGCCCGAACCTCGATGCCAGCCTAGCACTAGCTAGCTCGCACGCACCGCGTGTGTTAGGTATTAGCATGTTTCGCGTTTATATTGCTCATGCCTTCGTTCATACTGTGTACTCGTTTGACACCTAGTGCAATCCTCGCTATCTCGTTCCATTGCACCCGTAAGCAGGCTTTTGGATAGGATATTAGGGGCTCTTTCTCGTAAGACCAGTGTCCTCCTCCCACTCTTTTCAATAAGGGTGGCTGAACTCAACCCGCGTATTTGTAAGATTGCCGAGTACTTGATGAAAGCAACGCGAGTTCGATACCCGAAGGACGCGTGTTGTGTGGACCTCACCGGAGGTAGGTATGTTTGCGAAGCAGAGGTCTTTTAGTGAGGACTCAGTAAGGACAGGCCCAATACCATCAGTGTTAGTACACGTAAAGCTCTGAAATATCAGCGTCATATTTGTGTAGGCTGTGTAGTGGGGTAGCTAACATAGGGTACAACCCATTAGGTTTGATATTTGTACCCAACATTCTGTTAGTTGATTCATTCATGTCTAGTTCTTGGCGTGGTATTCAGAGCAGTAGGTCCTTAGGACCTAAGATTCGGGCCCCACCTGTTACCGTGTTAAACCTACCTACAGCCTAACCTGCCTGCCTTGCATGCCTGCCTGCCTTACCTGTTGCCCGCGCGCGCCTCGGCTGCACGCGCTCGTTTTTTTTTTTTTTTTTTTTTTTTTTTTTTTTTTTTTTTTTTTTTTTTTTTTTTTTTTTTTTTTTTTTTTAGCGCACGCTGCTGCTGCCAGCCGCGTCACGCCCGCGCACCGCCTGTCAGAATCCCAGCCACTAACCACTGGGATAAAAGGGCTTGTTTGTGTAGCGGGTGAGTGCGCCCATAACCCTCCAGGCCGACATGCCTGTAACCCTTCCCTAGGATCAATCGGGGATCACCAGTGGACCTCTGACACCCCCCCGCACTGGGATGCCCGAGGTGCACACACCGGGATTCGAACCCGAGACCTTCGCTCTGATAACATGTCAGAATCCCAGCCACTAACCACTAGGATAAAAGGGCTTGTTTATGTAGCGGGTGAGTGCGCCCATAACCCCCCAGGCCAACGTGCCTGTAACCCTTCCCTAGGATCAATCGGGGATCACCAGTGGACCTCTGACACCCCCCCGCACTGGGATGCCCGAGGTGCACACACCGGGATTCGAACCCAAGACCTTCGCTCTGATACCATGTCAGAATCCCAGTCACTAACCACTGGGATAAAAGGGCTTGTTTGTGTAGCGGGTGAGTGCGCCCATAACCCCCCAGGCCGCCGTGCCTGTAACCCTTCCCTAGGATCAATCGGGGATCACCAGTGGACCTCTGACAGGGGGGTGTTGTGATAAATGAAATGAGAAATACTGTGCATTCCTACCAGTAGCAAGTGAGGCATGAAGTAGCGATTACGAATGCGAAGGGTCACAACTACGCGAAATGTCGCGTCTGGACCGGCGGCGGCAGAAGCATCGGGCAGCTCCAGCACGAATAGATTTGTCGGGAACAAGTTTGAAACTGGCATTTAACTATATGGCTAGTTAGGACGTTTTGTGTTCCTGTTTCTTTTACTATATAATTCAATGTATGCATTTGCTATAATCACTTCAGTCATTTTATATTCACTATGATCTGATGTCAACTTCCGTTGCCATTACTCTATGAAGACAACCTAAGGTAATCCTGGCACGATCAACCTTCTGATCGTAACAACTAGGAGCCTACCCTGTACAGTCAGAGGAAAAAACAACGCACATTGTTTTTAAAAGGGTAAAAAACATATACCCTTCTTCCCTATTACGTTGTTTAGGAAAGGTAAACACCCAAAATCTGCAGCCAATCAGGGCAGAAAGCATATGTTACCCTGATAGTTTGGGGCCTGTCTCAAATGTATATTTATATATAGATGTTGGTATATATGGTATAAATTCCTTTGTATTTACACACATTGTATTAGGCCAAAATACAAACTGAATTGTATAATCAAGAATCTCATTTATACAGAACAGCGCAACAGAAGGTTCACGCTAGACATTCCGAACACCGCCGCACCGTAATTCATCGCGATGTAGCTATTTCCCAGCGTGAACCTTGGAAAGTTGCGACGTCAGCACATCTCGCACGAATACGCACGAACGAATCTGTCGTTGGTTTTTCCAAGACATGTCTCCTCCTGAGTTTCCTTCGCCAAATGCGGGTCTGGCAGCAGACTGGAACCGCACGAAGCAGCGCTTCTCTTCGGGTCGCTTGTTCTCATGCTGATCGTCGTCGCTCTATTTTTGCACTTCTCTCGCTTTCAAAACCTGACGTTCTGAATCTTGGAACTTCCAGGACAACAGAAACGCTAACGCAAACGGAATCTGCCTCAACTGCTGCCGTAGGCCAAGCTGAGCTTGCCGGCGATCCCCAACCTACGCCAGACCAGCAATCCGAACCAGAGAAGCCGTCCGAGCCTAAGCCAGAAAGCGAAACCGCGGTATCGTCATCAAGCCCTTGCGATCTAACTGCTGGAAGGTGCGTCAGATGGCAACTGCACGCATGCGATGCGACCTGCATGGAATGTCAGCTGTAAAATGCACACAACGCGAGCCGCATGGTGTGTCAGTCGATGAATGCACTCATGCGACCCGCATGGTATGTCAGGTGACGATTGCACTCATGCGACCCGCATGGTATGTCAGGTGACGAATGCACTCATGCGACCCGCATGGTGTGTCAGGTGACGAATGCACTCATGCGACCCGCATGGTATGTGAGGTGATGAATGCACTCATGCGACCCGCATGGTATGTCAGGTGACGAATGCACTCATGCGACCCGCATGGTATGTCAGGTGACGAATGCACTCATGCGACCCGCATGGTATGTTAGGTGACGAATGCAGTCATGCGACCCGCATGGTATGTCAGGTGACAAAGTTCATCCATGCACCTGTATGATGCGCGTGTGACCCGCACGGTATGTCCCTTGAGGAATGTTTACATGCGACGTGCATGATATGCGAGGTGGCAAATGCAGATGCGACCTGCATGATATGCGAGGTGGCAAATGCAGATGCGACCTGCATGATATGCGAGGTGGCAAATGCAGATGCGACCTGCATGATATGCGAGGGGGCAAATGCAGATGCGACCTGCATGATATGCGAGGTGGCAAATGCAGATGCGACCTGCATGATATGCGAGGTGGCAAATGCAGATGCGACCTGCATGATATGCGAGGTGGCAAATGCAGATGCGACCTGCATGATATGCGAGGTGGCAAATGCAGATGCGACCTGCATGATATGCGATGCGACCTGCACTGCACCATCAGCTGGGGGGCCAAACCGTCCCGCCAGCCGCAGGACACAGGGGGCAGAGCCCAACCCGCTTTTTAATCCACATGGTCAAGAGATCCCCATTGCCCTTTCACCCTTGCGCTTTTCCGCTCGCCCGAGTCCAACAGGCTCTCCGCCAGCCGCAGCCGCAGTGTGCTTTTTAATCCACATGGGATCCCCATTGCCCTGCACCCTTGTGCTCGCCCGAGTCCAACAGGCTCTCCCGCCCAGCCGCAGTGTGCGGGGGAGTGCTGCACGTGCCTGAGGCTGTCGCTCACCTGTCAGCTGCCATCCTGTGCCAATGCACCAAGTCCAGCCATCCCTCTCCCCCTTGCCTGCCATGCACCAACGGCTGGGTGGGAAACCCTTTCCGCTTTCTGCAGTACAGGAGGGCGAGAGCTGCAAGAGCCTGATTTGTTTCACACTCGTGTTTCCCTTGGCTTCCCACACCATCAGCTGGGTGGCCAACCCATCACGTCAGCCGCAGTACACGGGGGCGAGCTGCAGGAGCTTGAGTCGGGCGCTCAACTGCCAGCGCAATGGCCGCACCAACATGCGGTACCTGCAGTATGAGTGGCGCAGCCCTGGCTGCCGCATTGAGAGGTGTGTTCTTGTTGTGAGAGCCGAAGACAAGTGTTGTGAATTGCACAACATGCTTGTGAGCGTAACAAGCTCACAGCATGCTTGTGAGCGTAACAAGCTCACAACCATTCGCACGGAGCATTGCTCAGATCAGATTCAGTGCATCTTTATCCCAGTGAGATCCACTCTAGATTCAGATTCAGTGTTTTCCTCCTCCCTTTTTCTCTTCTTTTTCCGTTCTGCATCGGGAGTGTGTGTGTGTGTGTGTGTGCGCGCGCGCGCGCGCGCGCGCGTGCCTGCGTGCATGCGTGCGTGCGTGCGTGCGTGCGTGCTTGTATGTTTGTGTGTTGGGCTCTCAGGTTCGATGCATCTGCCTTCCTGGACCGCATGCGCAACAAGGTGTTTCTGGTCGTCGAAGATTACCTCACCCTGAACTTCTTTTCAGCCCTCCAATGCCTCATTGAGACAGTCACCCCCACCAAGGTGTTTTGCACTTTCCAAGTTCAATACGTCTGCCTTTTTGTCAGGTTGTTTAAGTTTATCATCACAATACAGCTCTTCTCCACTCGTCACTGCCTTCTTGAGGCCGGCACATGGGCCAAGTTGTAGCCAGTTTATGCAGAGCACAAGTTATTGTCCAGGTTCAATGCGTGGCCTTTTTTCCCGTCAATGCACACTTGTTTCTTCAATGCCACACGTTGTGCCTCGTGAATGCATAGACAAGCACTTGTCTAAATAGAACGATCTATTGGAAGCACACGGCCATTACAGAGCAAAATGCATCTCTGCTTCCATCCTTGCCTTGCCTCCACTCTCCTCGACCCAATTTTCAACCTTACCTTGCCTTGCCGTCCGCCTACTTGCCTTCCCAACTCCTGTTGCCCTGAGACCCTCACCCCTTGCCCTCCCAACCCTCGTTGCCCCATTACCCTCACTCCTTTCCCTCCCAGCCCTATTTCCCCCAAAACTCTCACCCTTTGCCCTTCTAAATGTTTGCCCCAAAACTCTCACCACTTGCCCACGCGCCATGATTGCACTGCGCCTCACTGCTACCTTCCCCTCCACAGCACTTCCCCTCCTTTCGCCTTCTTGCCCTACCAACCCCCGTTGACAGAGCTGGGATGGCCTGCTCTTCCCAGGCCAGGAGGGCCAAGGGCTCTGTCGTCTCGCTGGTTGCGCTGCATTTCAGTGCCTCCACGCATTCCATTCTTCTGCTTCTTGCCCTCCCACCCGTTGTCCGATACTCTCAACCCCTGTTCACCGTGAGTGATTGCAGTGCACTTCAATGCCAACTTCCCTCCCTTGGCACTCCTCGTTTTAAACCCTCTTGCCCTCCCAACTCCCCGTTGTCTTGACAGAGCAGGGAGGGCCCGTTGTTCCCAGGAGGGCCAAACGCCCATGCCGTGCTGGCGCCGCACTTCAACGCCACCTTCCTCCGCCAGGCTGCTGCCTTCCTCGCCCGCTCCAGTCCCACTGTAAGACCGATCCAGTCCGAGTGCTTTGAGACGACTCACAATTATTTACACTGTGAGTCAGCCGCCGCTGCTTTGAGACGTCTCAAAGGTAATCCCAGTGTCAGCTCCCCTGGCTGGCAGCCCACGTGGATTCATATTGCACCTGTTGCTTTACCCTACGGTCCAGTGTAATCCCTCCTTCTCTCACCTCTCCACTCTCCCATCTCCTCGTTTCTATGTAGGGAAATTAGGACAGCGAAACACATGGGCGGTGCATCTGGACCACATGCACGCTGTCTGCTCCTGTTCCCTTCACCTATGGTCCTATGCCCCTCTTTTTCTCCCCCTCCTCTCTCCCTCTCCCCGCTCCCCTCTCCCCTCTCCCCTCTCTTCTTTTCACTCTCTGCTCTCCCATCTCCTCTCTCCCTACTCCCTCTCCCCTCTCCCCTCGCCTCTCCCTCTCCCTCTCCCCTCTCCCCTCTTCCTCTTCCCTCTCCCATCTCCCGTCTCCAGTCTCCCCCTCCCCTCTCCCATCTCCTCTCTCCCCTCTCTCCTCTCTCCTCTCCCTTCTCCTTTCTCCCTTCTCCTCTCCCCTCTCCGGTCTCCTTTCTCCCCCCTCCCCTCCCCTCTCTCCTCCTCCTCCCCTCGCCCATCTCCCCTCGCCCATCTCCCCTCTCCCCTCTCATTTTGCCCCTCTCCGCGGACCCCTCTCCCCTCTCTCCTCTCCCCTCTCCTCTCCTCCCCTCTCCCATCTCCCCTCTCCTCTCCCCTCCCCCTCTCTCCATCTCCCCTCTCTCCTCTCCCCATCTCCCTCTCCCCTCCCCCTCTCCCCTCCCCCTCTCCCCTCTCTCCAACAGCGAGCTGTTCGAAAACTTCAACAGTGCATTGTAACGGCACATTATGTTTCAACATGTGGTCCTATGCACTCTTATCTCTGCCTTGCCTTCCCCAGGCCGGCAAGACCAATGCAAGCATAGGCACGGTGTATCGGAATCAGGTGCATTCTGAATGAACCAATTGCTTGATTCAAGCCCCTGTGCAATCTTTCCACGTCGCTCTCCCCTCTCCACTCTCTCCTCTTGCAAATCAGGGTGGCGGTGACAGGACGAGCAGTGCCAACACGTGGACAGTGCATCTGGACCAGGTGCATCCCGAGTGGGCGCCTGTTCTTCAATACACCGACTATGTGGTCTTTGGGACCGGAGCCTGGTACACCACTGTGATTTATGCATCCATGCCCCATGCCCGAGGTGCACACACCGGGATTCGAACCCGAGACCTTCGCTCTGATACCATGTCAGAATCCCAGCCACTAACCACTGGGATAGAAGGGCTTGTTTATATAGCGGGTGAGTGCGCCCATAACCCCCCAGGCCGCCATGCCTGTAACCCTTCCCTAGGATCAATCAGGGATCACCAGTGGACCTCTGACACCCCCCCGCACTGGGATGCCCGAGGTGCACACACCGGGATTCGAACCCGAGACCTTCGCTCTGATACCATGTCAGAATCCCAGCCACTAACCACTGGGATAAAAGGGCTTGTTTGTGTAGCGGGTGAGTGCGCCCATAACCCCCCAGGCCGACGTGCCTGTAACCCTTCCCTAGGATCATCGGGGATCCCCAGTGGACCTCTGACACCCCCCCCGCACTGGGATGCCCGAAGTGCACACACCGGGAATCGAACCCGAGACCTTCGCTCTGATACCATGTCAGAATCCCAGCCACTAACCACTGGGATAAAAGGGCTTGTTTGTGTAGCGGGTGAGTGCGCCCATAACCCTCCAGGCCGACATGCCTGTAACCCTTCCCTAGGATCAATCGGGGATCACCAGTGGACCTCTGACACCCCCTGGTGGCCCCGCGCGTCGCCCTCCCTGCCCGCGTCGCGCCTCGGCAGCCGCGTCGCGCCCCGCACGTCGCCCGCGCATGTCAAACATATATGCTGCATATTGTCTAGGCTGTAGTGGGGTAGCCCATATGGGGTACAGCCCAATTAGGGTTTACTACTTGTACTCCTGCATGCTGCTAGTTCATCCATTCCTGCTGCTAGATTCTGACATGGTATCAGAGCACTAAGGTCCGTAGGACCGTTTTTTTTTCGGGCCCACCTACCGCTGCGGTTACCGCGCTACCCCACGTACCTGCCTGCCTTGCCTTGCCTTGTGACGTGCTGCACTATGTGCGCCGTCCAGCAGCCCTAGCGCTGCCTCCTGCTGCCCTAGGCCAGCGCGCTGCCCCTAGAGGCCCGTAAGGCCCACGCGCCGCCCCTAGAGGCCCGTAAGGCCCGCGCAGCCCGCTGCAGCCGCGCGCAGCCCGCACAGAGCCCGCGCAGCCCGCGCCGAGCCGCGCGCAGCCCGCTGCAGCCGCGCGCAGCCCGCACAGAGCCCACGCAGCCCGCGCCGAGCCGCGCACAGCCCGCTGCAGCCGCGCGCAGCCCGCACCGAGCCGCGCGCAGCCCGCTGCAGCCGCGCGCAGCCCGCAGCTGCCGCGCGCAGCCCGCGCCGAGCCCACGCAGCCCGCGTCGAGCCGCGCGCGGCCTGCTACGGCCTCGCGAGGCCCGCGCGCGGCCCGCAGCAGCCCGCGCCGAGCCGCGCGCGGCCTGCTACTGCCTCGCGCGGCCCGCGCGCGGCCTGCAGCAGCTCAGCGCGCTGTCAGCGCAGCCCGCGCCGAGCCGCGCGCGGCCCTCTGCCTCGGCCACGACCTGCCGCTGATGCGGACCCGCCCTGCAGCTACCACGGCCCCGACCTGCCGCTGATGCGGCCCCGCCCTGCAGCTGCCACGGCCCCGACCTGCCGCTGACGCGGCCCCACCCTGCTACTGCCGCTGAAGCGGCCCCGCCCTGCAGCTGCTTCGGCCCTGCTCTGCAGCCGGTTTTGCGGCCCCGACGCCGCCGCTGTCGTGCGCCTACTCGGCCGCCGCCCGTCGAGCGCCGGCCCTGCTCGCCCGGTGAGCGCCTGCTCTCCCAGCCTTTGGTGAGCGCCTGCCTGCCTGCCTGACGGCCTGCCTGTCTGCCTGCCTGCCTGCCGGCCTGGCTGCCTGCCTGCCTGCCGGCCTGCCTGCCTGCCTGCGCGACTGCCTGCCTGCCTGCGCGACTGCCTGCCTGCCTGCCGGCCTGCCTGCCTGCCTGCCGGCCTGCCTGTCTGTCTGCTTGCCTGCCTGCCTGCCTGCCTGTCTGCCTGCCTGCCTGGCTGCCTGCCTGCCTGCTTGCCTGCCTGCCTGCCGCGCCTGCCTTGCCCGCGCTACTGCTGCTGCTGCTACTGCTACTGGCAGGTGGCCAGATGCAGCTCCAGCGACGTTCACGCGAGCCTCTGACGCCCCAGCAGCTTAGTGAGTGGTATACTAGCTGGGGTTGTCGCAGTAGCCGTCGTAGCTGTCGCCCTGGAGCTGGTCAGTTGGGAGCGTCTGGCAGTGGCCAGCTGCAGCTGCAGGGGCGTCCACGTGAGACACTTACGCCCCGGCAGCTCCAGGAGTGGTACGCTCAGTGTAGCAGGTCTACGCGTACAGTTCGCTGCCCGTACGTCATTCGCACAGGTGCTAGGACTGGTCAGCCTTGTGGGACACTTGGTCACACACAGTCCCGCTGCTTCGCCCGTCTGAGCGACGACTGGCGCACAGTGTTTGGCGACGAGGCTGAGCTCCCCACCTGGCTGGAGCTGCATAGACAGAGGGTAGATATCTTTGCACTTGACTATGATGCTATTCTCACTGCCATGTATGCATTGCCTACTAGTGCTGATCGTGCCTGTTATCTGTGCGTACCGCCTGACCCTGGTGAGGCTGCTGCTCTAGGTGCTAGTGCGTCTCCTGCTCTAGGTGCTGGTGAGGCTGCTGCTCTCGGTGCTAGTACGTCTACTGCTCTAGGTACTGGTGAGGCCGTGGCTTCAGGTGCTGGTGAGTCTGCTCTCTCTGGTACTGCGCCACCTACGGTCTCGCACACCTTCACCCTTGACTCAGGAGCTTCTCGCTCCTTCTTTCGCGACTGCACCACACTCACGCCGCTTAGTCGGCCAGTTCCAGTCTCCCTGGCGGACCCCTCCGGGGGTCCAGTCCTTGCCCACTACTCCACGGTTCTGCCGTGTCCGGCCGTCCCGTCCGGCTCGCTGTCAGGTCTTTACCTCCCCTCGTTCTCTACGAACTTGGTGAGTGGAGCTGACCTCCAGGATCGGGAGGTTGACCAGTTCACTCCTGCGAGTCAGCGAGTGACTCACTGTACGTGTGCTAGGACGGGCCGGCACTTGGCCACGTTCACCCGTGCACCTGGCTCGAGTCTGTACACACTGACCACTGAGTCCCCTCAGGTAGCTGCGTCTGCGTCTACGTCTGGTCAGCTGGCGGCCCCCTGCGAGTGTCGCGCTTTGTCGCACGACACTCTCCTGTGGCACCACCGTCTTGGTCACCCCTCCTTGCCTCGCCTGCGTAGCATGCACTCTCGCTCCCTGGTCTCTGGTCTTCCCAGGTCTCTGCCTGCCCTCCCTCCCTCGCCTGCGCCGCCCTGCATTCCTTGCGTCGAGGGGCGGCAGCGCGCCGCTCCTCACTCCTCCTCGTTTCCTCCCACAGAGGCTCCACTGCAGACGCTCCACCTGGACGTGTGGGGCCCAGCCCGCGTCCAGGGACAGGGCCGCGAGCGGTACTTCCTGCTGGTCGTCGACGACTACACGCGTTACACCACGGTCTTCCCCTTGCAGAGCAAGGGGGACGTCCCTGATGTTTTGATCCCTTGGATCCGCGCTGTTCGTCTCTAGCTCCGCGAGCGGTTCCGGCGGGACTTTCCTGTCCTGCGTCAGCACTCTGACAGAGGTGGTGAGTTCTCCTCTGACCTCTTGGCAGCCTACTGTGCGGAGCACGGCATCACCCAGTCGTTCACGCTTCCGGCCTCTCCACAGCAGAATGGGGTCGCTGAGCGCCGCATTGGCTTAGTCATGGAGGTCGCTCGTACCTCCATGATCCATGCGGCTGCCCCCCATTTCCTGTGGCCGTTTGCGGTCCGGTACGCCGCGCATCAGCTCAACCTCTGGCCCCGTGTCTCCTTGCCGGAGACCTCGCCCACACTGCTGTGGACGGGGAAGGTTGGTGATGCGTCGCGTTTCCGGGTCTGGGGTGCTCGTGCCTTTGTCCGCGATACCACCGCGGACAAGCTCTCCGCCCGCGCTGTTCCCTGTGTCTTCCTTGGCTTTGTCCCTGACGCGCCTGGTTGGCAGTTTTACCATCCCACCTCGCGCCGTGTCTTTGCGTCTCAGGACGTCACGTTCGACGAGTCGGTTCCCTTTTACCGTCTCTTCCCCTACCGCACTGCCCCGCTCCCCCCCCCGCCGCTCTTCCTCGCTCCAGGTGCTCCCCAGGTAGACCCCTTCCCCGCTCCAGGTCCTGCTCCTTCAGGTGTTTCTCAGGTAGACCCTCCTCCCTTGACTGCGCCGGTTGAGGTCACTGGTGACTCAGGTCCTACTGAGGGTGGTCCTTCTCGGGGTGCTACTTCTAGGGGTGCTGAGCCTGGGGGTGCAGAGCCTGGGGGTGCTGAGCCTGGGGGTGCTGAGCCTGAGGGTGCGGAGCTTGAGGGTGTGGAGCCTGGTGGTGCTGAGCCTGAGTGTGAGGGGTCTGGGGGTGCTGAGCTTGGCGGTACTGACGCTGGAGGTTCTGGAGCTACTGAGGGTGCTGGCGCTGGAGGTTCGGGAGCTGCTGGAGGGCCTAGTACTGGTGGCGCTGGAGCTGGAGGTTCTGGAGCTGCTGAGGGTGCTCGTGCTGGAGGTTCTGGAGCCGCTGGAGGTACTGGTGCTGAGGGTACTGACACCGGAGGTTCTGGAGCCGTTGGGGGTGCGGGCGCTGAGGGTTCTGAGTCTGCTGTTGCGCGGTCTCCTTGGAGTAGCCGCCTTCGTCCACGTGTGCCTCTCACCCCACAGCAGCTGCAGGACTGGTACGGTCGCCGTCAGCGTCGCGCTGCTGGAGCTAGGAGTGGTGCTGGTCCTTTGTCTACTGGAGGTGCTGGAGTCGCTGGTTCTGGAGGTGCTCGTGCTGGAGACACTGAGGCTGGAGACCCTGGGACTGGAGGTGCTGGTTCTGGGGGTGCTGATGCTGGAGACACTGAGGCTGGAGACCCTGGGACTGGAGGTGCTGGGTCTGGGGGTGCTGCTGCTGGAGACACAGAGGTTGGAGACCCTGGGACTGGGGGTGTCGACTCTGGGACTGGAGCTTCTGGAGCTGCTGGAGGTACGGGAGCTGCTGGAGGTACTGGAGCTGCTGGAGGCACTGGAGCTGCTGGAGCTGCCGGTACTGGTGCAGCTGCGCCGACACGACTGTTCTTCGCTCCGCCGTCTCCGTCGTCTCTGCCGCCGCCTGACTCTGCTCTTCGTCAGGTTGTTACTCTCCCGTCGTCTACTGGTCTTCCGTTACAGACTGGCTCACCGCTACCTGCTCCCTCTCCTTACACTGAGCAGACAGGCAGTCCTGCTACGCGTCGTGAGCCTGCGTCGCGTCCTGTCTTGCCTGTTCGTTCTGATCGTACCGTTCGTCGTGTCGCTCGTGCGCGTCAGCCGGCTGTCCCCAGCGCATGTCCGTCGTCCTTCCTCTGCTCTGCAGCCTGTTCCTCTGCCGTCTCCCCCTGCGTCCTCTCTGCCTGCCGTTCCGGACCCTGAGTCTGACCGGTTTCGTACTGAGCACCCTACTGTCACGCGTCTCCTAGCCACTGTTGTCACTGACCCGTCGTTTGAGTCTACTGCTGCGTCTGCCTTGGTCACTGAGCTTGTTGACTTTGCTGCTGCCTGTCGTCTAGACTACGCCGCCAGTCTTGTTGCTGAGTCTGAGTCTGTCTGTCCTCCGTCCGTCGGGGGTGAGTGTGCTCTTAGCACGGACGTCCTTGAGGACAGGCAGGAGGAGTTCCAGTGTCTTGCTGCTGCTTTACCTCATCTTGTGTCCTCGCTACTTGCCCCTGAGGGAGACCCGGATGCACCAGACATCCCGACTCCGCGCTCTTACACAGAGGCGATAGAGGGTCCCTACTCCTCTCAGTGGCAGGCAGCCATGGACGCAGAGATGGCTTCCTGGAAGTCCACAGGCACCTACGTTGACGAGGTTCCCCCACCTGGGGCGAACATCGTCAGTGGCATGTGGATTTTCAGGGTGAAGCGGCCGCCGGGTTCTCCGCCTGTCTTCAAGGCGCGTTACGTGGCTTGAGGCTTCAGTCAGCGAGAGGGAGTTGACTTCTTCCAGACCTTCTCTCCCACCCCGAAGATGACCACTCTTCGAGTGCTGCTGCATGTTGCTGCTCACCGTGACTACGAGCTTCACTCTCTTGACTTCAGCACAGCTTTCTTGCAGGGCAGCCTGCACGAGGAGATCTGGCTGCGCCGCCCCCCGGGCTTCACTGGGTCGTTCCCTCCTGGCACCCAGTGGAGCCTCCGGCGGCCGGTCTACGGTCTCCGCCAGGCGCCACGTGAGTGGCACGACACACTGAGGACTACGCTTGCGGCTCTTGGGTTCGCGCCTTCTACTGCTGACCCGTCGCTGTTTCTGCGCACCGACACTTCACTGCCGCCGTTCTACATCCTCGTGTACGTCGACGACTTGGTTTTTGCCACTGCTGACACTGAGGCTCTCGCCCACGTGAAGTCGGAGCTGCAGAAGAGACACACGTGCACAGACTTGGGTGAGCTGCACAGCTACCTTGGCTTGCAGATCACCCGGGACAAAGCACGCCGCACCATCACCTTGACCCAGTCACACATGGTGCAGCAGGTCCTTCAGCGCTTCGGCTTCACCTGGTCTTCAGCACAGGCCACTCCTCTGGCTACAGGTCACACGCTCTCAGCTCCACCTTCGGACGAGTCCGTAGAGCCGAGTGGTCCTTACCCAGAGCTAGTCGGCTGCCTCATGTACCTGATGACTTGCACTCGACCTGACCTCGCGTACCCTCTTGGTCTTCTGGCTCGCTACGTGGCTCCTGGTCGGCACCGACCTGAGCACATGGCTGCTGCTAAGAGGGTACTGCGCTACTTGTGCAGCACATCAGGCATGGGGCTAGTGCTTGGAGGGACGAGCCCAGTTGTCCTCACTGGGCACTCAGACGCTTCTTGGGTTGACGACCAGGCTACTCAGCGGTCGTCACAGGGTTACACCTTCAGCCTTGGCTCTGGTTCAGTTTCGTGGCGTTCTACACGCTCGTCTTCAGTTCTCAGCTCCAGTTGTGAGGCTGAGATCTACGCCACAGCCATGGCTGCACAGGAGTTACGCTGGCTCACCTACCTGCTGACTGACTTGGGAGAGCAGCCTCGTTCTCCTCCAGTGCTGTACGTCGACAACAAGGCCGCCATTGCCTTGTGTGAGGAGCACAGACTGGAGCACAGAACGAAGCACATTGCTCTGCGTTACTTCCTGGCTCGAGAGTTGCAGCAGCGAGGCCAGCTTCGTCTTCGTCACGTGGCCACTCGGGCCAACACTGCTGATATATTCACCAAGGCACTTCCGTCTGGTGATCATCAGCGCTTTTGTACCCTGTTAGGCCTTGTACCTACGTTTCCACACTTGCTGTAGTCTCTGCTTGTACTGTGATCTATATATATACATGCATGCCTGCTCTTGCTAGGTAGTCATCACTGTACTGTTATTGTTGCATATATATCTCTGCATGTGGACTGGCCTTGTGGCCCTTTGCTTGTGCTCAGAATGTGTGGTGACGTTGAGATCCACCCTGAGCTTTGTTTTGCTTCTCTTGACTGGTCGTTTGACCCCTTGTTCTCCCCCACTTTGCCTATGGGGGTGTGTCAAACATATATGCTGCATATTGTCTAGGCTGTAGTGGGGTAGCCCATATGGGGTACAGCCCAATTAGGGTTTACTACTTGTACTCCTGCATGCTGCTAGTTCATCCATTCCTGCTGCTAGATTCTGACAGCGCAGCCCGCACCGAGCCCGCACAGGCCGCTTGCGGGCCGCAGCTGCCCCGCGCACCGCTCGCGGAGCCCGCGCCGAGCCCGCGCAGCCCGCGCGCAGCCCACGCACCGCCCGCGCAGCTCGCGCCGCGCCCTGTCAGCCCGCGCGCGGCCCGCCGCAGCTCCGCGCGCCGCCCTACCTACTCGCGCCGCGCCTCCGCAACCTGCGCGCGCCCTACTGCTGCCTCGTGTGCTACCTGCGGTGCCTGCAGCTGCTTTGCTCGTCGCCCCTGCTGCTCGCACGCTCCCTCTGCGGCTCTGCGTACGGTCTCTCTTTGCCTGCTGCCTGTGTCTGCTGCCTTTGCCTGCTGCCTTCGCCTGCTGCCTTTGCCTGCACTGCGATTATGGCGACGCTCAATGTTCTCGCGTTTGAGCCTGACGGTGGCCCAATATAGTTCGCCACGTGGCTTGACGATCTCTAGCTGTTTCTTATGACCGATGCCAAAGACGGCGTTTCACTGTTCGATCACGCGTCTGGCACTGCCGTTGCTCCTGCTGACGATGCTCCTGCTCTCGACCGCTCACAGTGGCAGACTCGCGATGCTGCTGCGCGCCTCGCTATTTGCAACCATCTGCCGATCACTGAGCGCGCGCATTTCAGCCAGCACAAGACTGCTAAGGCACTGTATGACGCTGTAGTTGCGCGCTACTCCTCGTCGGCCACTGCAGCCCAAGGTCGACTCATGCTACCGTACCTGTTCCCAGACCTGTCCTCATTTACCACTGCTGAGGACCTCATATCTCAACTTCACGCTAGTGACACTCGCTTTCGTGCCGCCCTTCCAGACGAGTTCCGTGCCGAGAACCCCCCCCCGCCCCCCCCCCCCCCCCCCCCCCCCGATGTACTTCACTCTCTATTTCCTCGTGACCCGCCTCCCTGACAGTCTTAGCTCCGTCAGGGACCACTTCCTCGCCCTAGACCCTACCACTCTCACTGTCGCCGACTTCGAGAAGCACCTCCTAGCAGCCGAGAAGAACATACTCGCTGTAGGTGCCGCTCGTGGCACTCCTCGCACACCCCTCTTTGAGGGTTGCTCCCCCTCCCCTCTTGCCCCCTCCTACGCCTCTGCTGCTGCTGCTGTCGACTTCCTTGGTGCTGAGAAGGTCGCAGCTGCTTCCGCTCCTAGTGGGAAGTGCAGTGGCTCCAGGAGGGGCAAGGGTGGCAGGGGTGGCGGAGGTGGCGGTGGAGGGGGCAGTGGTGGTGGCGGCGGGGGCGGTGGAGGTGGTTGGGGTGGTCGTGGGGGTGGAGGTGGTGGTGGGGGTGGTGGTGGTGCTGGGAGCAGTGGCGGTGGCGGCGGCGGTGGTGGCGGAGGCGGGAGTGGTGGTGGCGGTGGCGGTGGGGGCTTGGGTGGGACCAGTGGTGGCCAGGGGCAGCAGCAGCAGCAGCAGCAGCAGCAGCAGCAGCAGCAGCAGCAGCAGCAGCAGCAGCAGCAGCAGCAGCAGCAGCAGCAGCAGCAGCAGCAGCAGCAGTAGCAGCAGCAGTAGCGTCAGCGCCAGACCCCCACCTCTAAGGAGCTTCATGACTGGTATGCCGGGCGTGGGGCGTCTGGGGGTCCTGGTCGCTGCCCCTATATCATTCGCACAGGTCCCCGCGCTGGTCACCAGTGTACCGGCCTTCACACTGAGTACCGCTGCTTCGCTCGGCTTAGCGACGCCTGGCGCGCCAAGTTTCCTGATGCTACTGAGTTTTCCAACTGGGCAGACATGCTTAGGCGTGATTTTCGTATCTTTGATCTTGACTATGATGCTATTCTTGCTGCCATGTATGCATTGACTGTTAGTGCTGAGGGTGACTGCTACTTGTGTGTGCCGCCTGACCCCGGTATAGACCCATGTATAGCGCCTGCAGCCCTAGGTGCTAGTGAGTCTGCTCTCCCTGGTACTGCGTGTGCTCAGGCCTTGCACACCTTCACACTTGACTCTGGTGCTTCCCGCTGTTTCTTTCGCGACAGCACCACAGTCACACCCCTCCCTGCACCTGTCCCTGTCTCACTGGGCCCAGTGCTTGCACGGTCCACTACTGTGCTTCCCTGTCCGGCGGTCCCGTCCGGTGAGCTGTCAGGTCTCCACCTCCCCTCGTTCTCTACGAACCTGGTGAGCACCGCCGTCCTTCAGGATCACTGGGTTGACACCTTTACTCCTGGAGGACAGCGGGTGACACACTGCACGTGCTCTCGGACCGGCCGCCACCTGGCCACGTTCACACGTGCGCCTGGGTCCAGTCTGTACACCCTCACTGCTGTGTCGCGTCATGCCCCTTTGTCTCCTCAGCTGTACGCGTCTGCTCAGGTAGCTACCCAGTGTGAGTGTCGCCGCCTGTCGCACGACACTCTCCTGTGGCACCACCGCCTTGGTCACCCCTCCTTGCCTCGCCTGCGTAGCATGCACTCTCGCTCCCTGGTCTCTGGTCTTCCCAGGTCTCTGCCTGCATTCTCGTCCCTTGAAAAAAATTTATGCTCGCCACCCGTACGGCACATCGCCGATCCACACCGCCCGTTCGAACAGGTCACCAGCGCATGCGACATCGCCGTGGGAGCAGTATCATTGAAGGACTTCGGGAACGGCCTAACCTATGAGTCCCGCAAGCTTCACCCGCCCGAACGTAACTAATCGATACACGACTGTGAGATGCTGCCGATCGTGCACGTGTTCAAAGTGTGGCGATGCTACCTCAAGAGAGTAGACGTGACAGTACGGACAGTTCACAGATCGCTATAGTACGTTTGCGCCCAACCAAACCTCAATCCGCGACAGATTCGCTGGCTGGATTACTTGGAGTCCAACTTCCACTACAACGTCACGTATAAAAAGGGAGCATCGAATATCGCCGACGCACTCACCCGACCCACTGCCCAACTTGCCATCCTACTTGCAACGCATTCACGCCATCCTACTTGCCCAAACCAACCCACTGTTAGCAGGCCTAATTTACCCACGGATACCGCACCAACCCATTTTTTCACGACCGAACATTCGCAGCGGCTAAAAGAATATAAGGGTGTGTATTACGTAAAACCCGGCACTAACAGTATCTGGGTAACAGCATATTCACTGCTAAGGAACTGCTACTGTAGGAGGCACACAACGGGGTTACCTCAGGTCACTTCGGGGTAGAAATAACGTGACAGCAACTACAATGCGATTACTACTTGTGGAGCTGGTGACCAACGTACAGCACCACGTGGGGTCGTGTCCTATGTTTCAGGTGATGAAGAGCTTGCAAAAAAGAAAGGCGGATTTATTGCAGCTGATTCCACCGCCCGAGCGCGCCTAGAAACAAGGTTACTTTCGAGCCCAAGTTACTATCGACGGCGTACGCTCAACGGCGTCGTACGTCACGCATGTGATCAAGCCCAAGTTACTCTCGAGCCCAAGTTACTATCGAGTACGCGGCGTACTCGATGGCGTCGTACGTCACGCATGTGATCAAGGGCCTCACGAGCAGCTACAACCTGCTGAAGCGGCTGTCAGTGGCGCCGAGCACGCGGGCGACGCTCAACGAGGATCACCTCGTACATCCTGCAGGACGAGGCGATGCAGGAGGCCGAGAAGTCCACGGAGCTCCTGTTGCAAGCAAACTATGCCGCCCCGGCGAAGCAAGGTAGCCGACCAGGGCAGCGCGGTAAGCCTGGCAGCGGTGGTAGCGGAGGTGGGAAGCCGGCCAAGGACGCCGACAAGGGTAAGTCGGCGAAGGAAGGCGGTCGCGGAGGAGGAGGTCGGCGTCGGGAGTGCTGGATCTGCAGCAGTCCCGATCACCTCTCCTTTGAGTGTCCCGACCGCAGTGAATCCGACGACGACGACGCCAAGGGAGGCCGCGGGAGGTCGGCCAGCCGTCGTCCACATCGAAAAAACCAGCCGCGCAAGGAGAAGCAGTCGAACAAGTCGACCTCGGCGAAGGACGCCGACTCCTCTGCTAGCGGCAAGGGGCGAGGCGACGGGGAGGCGTCGTGCTCGCTGGTCGGCGTCGTAGAGCCGACCGTCTCGCTGGCGCCGGAGGCCGGTGAGGATTTCCAGGCGATGGCAGCAGCAGTGCAGGCGAACCCGGCGGTGGTCCTGCTGGACAGCGGCTGCTCCCACCACCTGATGGGGACGAAGGAGGTCTTCGTCAACATGGGGCCGAGAGGCGACATGAAGCACGTACGCGGCTTCACCCGACGTGAAGCATGTCTCCCGCTCAGCCATGCCGTTCTGCTGTGGGGTGTAGGGGCAGGTCAGGTCGTGGACGATTCCCTTGCCATCCACGAAAGCGGTGAACGCCTTGTCGAGGAACTCCCCTCCCCGGTCAGAGCGGAGTTGCAGCACCGACTTCTTCTCCTGCCGCTCGACCAGCACCAACCATTGCTGGAACTTCCGCAGCACGTCGGACTTTGAAGCCGGCGAAGTTGAAGGGGAGCAGTCGGACGCCGGGCAGGACGAAATGGAGGCTAACCCCGTGCAGCCTGCACTGCAGCGTTCAGGCCGAGTCCGGAGGCCGCCGGAGCGGCTAACCTACCATGTCTGTCTCTCGGCGGCCGCCTTCACCACGCTGTACGACAATGACGACGACGACCTGGCGTACGACGACGCCGAGGACGACGAGGAGTTTCCAGAGCTCGACCCCGACATGCACGCCGACCCCGAGCACCGCTGGGACATCGCGACGATGACAGTGAAGGAGGCGTTGGCAAGCTGGAAGGGCCCGGCGGTGAAGGCCGCCATGGAGGAGGAGATCCGCAGCCTCATCAGCATGGGCACGTGGGAGCTGGTTGAACGCCCGCCGGGAGTGAATGTTATGAAGAACCGGTGGGTGTTGACGACGAAGTACCACATCGACGACACCGTCGAGCGTGAGAAGGCGAGGCTGGTCGTGAAGGGCTTCACGCTGGTGTACGGCGCCGACTAAGACGAGACGTTCGCGCCGGTGGGCAGCTACGTGACGCTGAGGATCTTCCTCAGCATCGTCGCCGTGCTCAACCTCAACCTGATGCAGCTCGACATGAACAACGCCTTCCTGCAGAGCAAGATCGACCGCGTGCTCTACATGTACCAGCCGGACTACTTCAACGACGGAACCGGCCGGGTGTGCAAGCTGCTGAAGAGCCTGTACGGGCTGAAGCAATGACGCGCTGGTCGGCGCCGGGTGGAAGAAGAGCCAAGTCGACGAGGCTCTGTACTTCAAGGTCGGCGACGATGGAGTGGCCTGCTGGGTGCTGGTCTACGTCGACGACTTGCTCGCCGCCAGCAGCAGCACCGCGATGCTGGAGGGGCTGAAGGAGCTGCTGGAAGCCGCCTTTGAGCTGCGCAAGATCTCGCCGGTGCAGAAGTACCTCGGGCTGGAGATCGTGCGCGACAGGCCGGCGAGGAAGCTGTGGCTGCACCAGCAAGGCTACGCCGACAAGCTGCGTAGGCGTTTCATCGACGAGGAGCAGGGCGGTCGGACCCCGAAGATGCCAGTCACGGTCGACGCCTACGTCGAGCTCACCTTCGACGACGAAGAGGTGCAGGAACGCGAGGAGGAGGAATACCGGCAGAAGGTCGGCTCGCTACAGTTCGCGGCGACGACGACGAGGCCGGACATCGCGTTCGCGTGCAGCAAGCTGGGGAGCGGCCTCACGGTGAGGAGCGACCAGCATTGGCGCGAGGTCGACCGCTGCCTCGCCTACCTCGCCAACACGCGCGACACCGCCCTGGAGTTCGGCGGTGGTCCGGAGACGCTGGAGCTGGTCGGCTACGTAGACGCCGACGACGCCGGCGACAAGCAGAACCGGACGAGCATGGGAGGTTACGCATTCGTCTACGGAGGGGCCGCAGTCTCCTGGTCGAGCCAGCGCATCAAGTGCGCGACGCTGTCGTCGACCGAGTCGGAGTACGTGGCGGCCTTCGACGTTGGGAAGGAAGGACGCCGACTTCGCTTCCTCCTGGCAGAATTCCGGCCGCTGGACGCCGGGAAGCTGACTGTCCTGCGAGTGGACAACAAGTCGGCCATCACGGTCGCCGAGGGCATGGGGTTGACAAGCGTGAACGCGGCAGGGGAGTGTCAACGGGAGTGTTGTGTGGCCCCGTCCTCGCTTGGGCGGAGCCGACCTCGTGGTCGGTTGTGCGGGGGGATGCAGCCGACCTGCAGCAGTGGGCACGGGGGCCACTGCAGGGGTGTAGAGCTGGTGGGCGCCTGGTTGCAGGGCGCCGAGCAGGTGGACGTCGACCAGGGCGTCTGCTCGGCGTCCTGGGGGCCTGGACGCCGACCATGGCGTCTGGACGGCGTCCTGGAAGGCTGGACGCCGAGCTGGGAGTCTGCTCAGCGTCCTGGGCACCTGGACACCGACGTAGGCGTCTGCTAGGCGTCCTGGGAGGTGGGACGCCGACCTGGGGGTCTGCTCGGCGTCCCGGGCGCCTGGACGCCGACTTGGGCGTCTGGACGGCGTCCGGGGCGAGTGGACGCCGATCTGGACGCCAGGACGCCGACCTGGGGACGCCGGGCTTGGCGTGGTCGGCGGCCGATTGAACTGGGCGACCAGGCGGGGTTGCCCGGTCGACCGGGATACCCGGGCGACATCCGCGAAAGTCGCCGGGATGGTTTCTGCGAGGCCGACCTCGGGGGTGGTATCCCGAGGTCGACGTGGCTGGTGGGCGCAGTCGCTGGCGTGGAGTCTGCCAGGCGTCTGCGCTGTGCTCGTGACAAGGAGTGGAGCACCAACCAGCCGCGCACACCTGCGAAGCAGGTGCACCGTTGTTCTGCGGGTGCAACGCTGTGCAGCCGACTTGCTGCAGCGTTGGCACACCACGGACATGCAATGATGGCGCGCCGCATCTCTGCAGCGCTGGAGCGGTGCGAGCATTGCTGCGCTGGAACGCGGTCGACCGTGCTGCGCTGGAGGTCGACCAGCAGCTGTGCTAGCTCTGATGTAGTGATGCATGCCAATGTTGTTGCAATCATTCTGAACCTTTGTTGTGATGTTTTCCTAGTGGAACTCTTGCCAATTCTCCCCGTGAACTAGCAAGCAGTGTGCGCACAAGGAAACGACTAAGTGAACGAACGCAGAGATCCCTCTCACACACGTGCCTTCCCCGTAGTCAAGCTCCCGTTGCTAGAGTTATCTCCGCAGTACCCAGGGTGAAATGAACTGCCATAGGACAAGATGGCAACGGCATGCTGTTGGGATGAGGTGGCATGCTGCTGGGGTGAGGTGGCATGCTGCTCGGGTGAGGTGACATGCTGGTGGGGTGAGGTGGCATGCTGCTGGGGTGAGGTGGCATGCTGCTGGGGTGAGGTGGCATGCTGCTGGGGTGGAGGTGGCATGCTTCTGGGGTGAGGTGGCATGCTGCTGGGGTGAGGTGGCATTATGCTGGGGTGAGTTGGCATGCTGCTGGGATGCAGTGGCATGCTGCTGGATGAGGTGGCATGCTATAGAGGTGAGGTGGCATGCTGCTTTCATTTGGATGAGGGGCCTTGCTTTTGTTATTATCCACACGGTTTCACGCAGCCGGGCAGCTCAGCAAGGCGCTTCTTTTATTCTGGCACTATTTCCTAGTTGTCTCTGTGGCTTGTGATTTGACCCTTCCGCTTCTCTCCCCACCCTCCTCTCCTCTCTCCCTCATCCGCACATGCCTTCAACACATTCTTCGCTTCTTAAACAATCATCCTTTATCCTTCTCTTCTCCACTTCCCCACTTCTTCACACCAGTACGGCGCCAGTGAGGGCAAACCGACAGAGCAAGGCCTTAGATTGGACGCGCAGGTATGGTTTGTCATTGGTGGGTGTGGGTTTGAGACGCCTCAATTTCAAGTTTTGAGATGTCTCAAAACAAATAAAATATGAGATGTCTTAAAGAGGCCTGCGATTGCACGCACGTGCGTGGTTTGGTGTTTGACGGCATGGGTGTTGGTTTTATGGTCTCCAAGTGCTTCGTGACACATCTTAAAGCTTGATTGGATGCTCAGCACACGCATGGTGGCCACCTGGTTGGATTGCTCTAAGCCCTACGTTATTTCCGCCGTGTTGTCCCTCCCAACCAACAGCCACGCAAGAAGCATCAACTATGAGGCATTATACAATCTGCTCCCACTAGAATAGGTTCATTTCACATATGTTATGTCGATGTTTCACTATACCAACAGTGGCTTGCCCCTAACTTTCATCTACATCTCGTCTGCACTGCATCGTGGTGCTTAGATGGATCACTATGGCTGCTGACTCATCACAACAAGGTAGGTTCCGTGCTGACTCCCTTCACTACTCTTGCAATATTGAATCTTCATACAGTGCTGACTGTTTTTGCTGAGGTGATTGTTTTAATCCGTATGAAGTTCCCTACAATGTTCTCCTCCAGCCGTCTTCGAATGACGGTAATTTCCAACCTCTCCTGGCTCCACTCCGCTCCTCAACGCCCCCTTCTTTTCCTTATGTCACCTTCCCTGTAGGTAGAACCTATAGTGGGGGAAGGATCCAAATTACCTTTATTTCCCTATTCCTAATCTTCCACCCCCATTTATTGTTACTTTTTCACGTTCCACTTCCTATCACTTTCTCCCATTCAGCTGCAGTTCTGCTTGTGACGTCATATTTCTTCGTCCCACTATTCTCACTCGTTTGCTGTCCCTCTATTATCTCCTGCGTGCTGTTCCTCTCACCGCCTCCCCTCGAGGAGGCAGTGCTGGTGGGGAGTACATATGCACATTAGAGACAGTCAGTGCCCGCCACCACAAAACTTCTATCCTCCCTCCTCCACACCTCTTCTATCTCCCCCCCCTCTCCCCCCCCGCCACACCTCTTCTATCCTCCCCCCCCATGCCAAATCTCTTCTATTTCCCCCGCCACACCTGTTCTATTTCCCCCCGCCACACCTCTTCTATCCCCCCCCCCCCCCCCCCCCTTGCCACACATCTTCTATTTCTCCCCTGCCAACACCTCTTCTATTCCACAGTGGAGCGTGGTAAGTTGCGGGCTAGGTGGGGACAGCGCTCGGATGCGACTATACAGGGCACGAGAGTAGGAGGGGCTACAGGTTACGGAGGGCGCATATGGAGGCGCGAGCGGGGTGCGGGTGGGGCGTAAGGTTCGGGTGGAAAGGTGGGACGGGCCACGGAGTGTGTACGGGGCGACGTGGTGCGTACGAGACGACAGGATGCGTCGGGTTACGGGGCGCGTACAGACTACGGGGCGCGGGCGTCGGCCTACGGAGCGCGAATGGGGGGTTGTCTGGCTACGGGCCGTGGCGCGCAGGCTAAGGTGGTTGTGTATTTTTGTAGGTGTTTTCAACAAAACACTTAATTCTGAAGTTGGGGCTTTGCTTTTGATGTGCACCAAGTCAGCGAAATGTTTTTTCGCTCTGAATGCTACAAGTTGTTGTCACAACGGATTCACCTCTCACAACAAATTTGCCCCCTGCTGCAACAAATCCGCCCCCTGATGCAACAAATTTGCCCCTCGACACAGCAAATTCGCCCCCTTTATACAGCAAATTTGCCCCCTGACATTGCAAATTCGCCCTCTGGCACCACAAATTCACCCCCCGACAGTTCCAATTCGCACCATAACATGTTTCAGTATCAAAATACGCATTGGAAATCTACAATGAAAACCATGCTATAGGGGAAGGGGGGGCCCTATATTGATTACTCCCCAAAAAGGGGGTGGAACGAGTCCGAGGCTTAAAAAGCCTCCCGCCCGTATTAGCTACCCCGGTGTTTTCTATCTCGGAGGGGTCTTTCATCCGGTTGATCAGGCCCTATCAAGATAAACAATCCTAATTTCCTGATTTTCTGGGTGCGTATAGGGGCTGTCTGAAAGTTTAGTATCTGGTTTTAGGGTGCCCTGTGAAATCAGGATTCCTGTTATGTATGCATTCCGACATTTCATGATGATCCTAGTTTGTAGCCCCGAAGATGAAGGATACTAGTCGAGGCTTGTCCTAACGAGCATTTGAGTGTAGCCGAGACTTTCTAGGGGGTGTGGGTGCGGGGCGATGAACGAACGTATACCTTGGTGAATTTTGTCATTTTCCCAAAGTGAAACGCGTGTTTTAACAGCAGTAGTAATGTTGCCGCAGTTCGTTTTACACCAGTGGTCAACAAAGCACAGATGATGCCAAGGTGCCAACCAACCTTGTACCTTGCTAATTGATAACAATCCCAAGTGGCCATTGGTAGCTCTGTTAAATTATATACGATATGTTATTGTAGGCTGCAGTGGGGTAGCCTATATAAGGTACAACCCCTTCATATTTCTTTGTATTCGGTTGGGGAAGACTGAAGGTGCTGCGAGGATGGAGCCTTTTTTTTTTTCTATGCTCGCCTCCTCAAATCAGAATGCTGCTGCAACTCTCCAACTATTATCGACCCTTCAACTGTATTCGCTAGTGTTGTCCTCCATATTTTGAGGAATGCACGAAGGCAATATCCTTATTGTAACAGTTTTCTCTAGTATGGACCATCTCTGTATAAACACATTTCCATTCATGCACAACATCATGTACATGCACTAAAAACATTTTCACATCTATTGTTGTGTTTCCACCACAACTCACCTTCCCGAAAAATCTGCCACAGCCTATGTAGTATCAAGTCGCCCTCCACAGCTTAGTTTCTTTGTATCTAGTACCGATGAATACGACCAGCATCAAATCGCTTACACAAGTTGATCGCGGAGCATAACATAACGAATAAGATCAGCATCATTCAAAACTCGTTGCGACATTAGAGTGAAAAAAAAATGTGGGACAATTTCTTTCACTATGCTGTTTGGGGTGTCGGTTTCCTCGCTATGTCCGCGTTAGTAGCGCAATTAACCTTCGAGGAGAAGCTTCTATACGTCCCCGTGGTTCCCGGAGCCACTCGCGAATACCCGTATACGCCGGGGCACCTTTGGATGCATTTGGTGCCGGGGCACCTTTGGATGCATACCCGTATACGCCGGGGCACTTTTGGCGCCGGGGCGCCAGGACGTATGGCTGACAGCAAAGGACAGCGTTAAACTGCACGTGTGGCTCCTCAAGTACACCCCTTACACTTAAGGTGCCTCTAATCCTTACCTTTCAACATCCGCGGTGCTCTTTAGTATCTCATCACCAATTGATGCTGCCTTAGCCCCTAGTCTGTCATCATAGTATGGCTCCTAGTCTGCAGCCATTGCGATTCTAATAGTTCTATTGATAGTTGATGTGCCTCCTAGAATTGAGCTATAGGGTGTATAGAACTTAGAGTTGTAATTCACGTTCTCTCCCCGCTGTCCACCTTTATCATCATTCCAGTTCTCACTTTCTATCCATGACTCCGTACACCCATGCCCACCGGTTCAAGTGTTCCAAGATGGGAGATGTGAAGTACTACCTGGGGATGCATGTGGAGAGGGACCTTGACAAGGGAGTGTTGAGGTTGCACCAGAGGAAGTACTGTGAGGGGCTGGCTGAGAAGTATGGGCTGCAAGATGGAGGAAAGCCAGCCACCCCACTGCCTTCGGGGTTCACTGTGGAGCCCTGTGCTGATGAGGAGGTGGTGGGTGAGAGTGACAGGAAGCTGTTTCATTCCATGGTGGGGGCACTCAATTATACGGCTAATCACACGCGGCCTGACATTGCCTTTGCAACATCCAGGCTTGCGAGTGTGGTTTCACGCCCCAGTCATGGGTAGCTGGAAGCGGCCAAGAGGTTGGTCCGCTATGTGAGTGCTACAGCATCAGTGGGCTTGGAGTACAGTGCTGTGCGACAGAGGCTGCAGAGGGGTGCAGCTGATTTGAGCAAGGGGGAGATGCTCCTAACCTGCTACACTGACGCTAGCTTCAACTCTGTGAAGGCGGATGGCACCAGCATTGGAGGCTATGTGTGCCTGTTTGGAGGTGGTGCAGTGAGCTGGCGCAGCAAGAAGCAGAATGAGGTGGGGCAGTCTTCATGCGAGACTGAGTATATGGCCCTTCATCATGGGGTAAAAGAGGTAGTGTGGCTGAGGCGTTTGTTGGAGGAGATCGGAGTGTGCCAGAGGGAGCCGACTGTGATGTTCTGTAACAATGAGATGGCAGTGAAGTTAGCCAAGAATGCTTGCCTTCATGGGCTGACGAAGCACATCAGGCCCAAGTGGCACTGGGTGAGGAGGCTTCTGGACAAGGAGGTGCGGCTGGAGATTGTGAATACCCATCAGCAAGCGGCTGACATTCTCACCAAGCGCCTGACTGAACTTGAGCATTGGAAAGGCATGAAGCTTGTTGGGATGAGTGTGCATTGAGGGTGCATGCTTGAGCTATGGCATGTGGGATGATGGTAGGAAGCTAGAGGGGGAGTTTGTTATGTGATGCTATCATTTGCATTCACGTCTGTCTGCCTCCCATCATATGTTCGTGCGTTGCATGCGTGGTGTGAGCGTGTGCAAGAATTTGTGTTTGATATGGTTTGGATTTTCTGAGTTTGTGTGAATGTTATTTGACTTGAGCAGATATTCTGAAATGCCTCTTCTGCTTGAAAGCTTTCCGACGAACCAAGAATTGTCACGATCGGAGCAAGAACGACAAAGATATGTTCGTTCGAAGTTTGATTTGGATGCGACGACTTTGGAAGTTTGATGAGTGACTCGATATGGGGTACAGACTTTTTGGGGTTGGGAATTCGTCCCCATCATTGTAGTTGATGCCAATGTAGTTGGGAGGAGCCAAACCAGGTTGGCAAGTGTGGCCAAGTTGGGTGAGGTGGATGGCATGGGTTGAGAAAGTGACAAAAGTAAAAGTGGGAGGGAATTTGATGTGCTTATGGGGTTTCCTTGGTTGGGGACTCCCTTGGGACCTTCCCTCTCGTCCTCCTCATCCCCTCCTACCTGGTTTCTAGCTACTCCAATTCTCTTGTGTGGAAATTGTGAGAACCTTGTGATTGAGTTAAGTTTATATGGCAGCTTACCCCCTAATGCGCCGAAATTAATAACTCAAGAAATACTTCACCTTATCGTACGATTCAAATTGTGAATTGTAGCCATGGACTAGGCTTACAATATATTTGAGTTCAATGAAGTTTTAAGGGTGGGCGTTTTGTCGACGGCATTTCTTGTGAGCGCGACTTTTCTGTCCAGCATTCTAAGCCAACGATTTTGAGAGATTTAGGCACCTAATCTTCGTGGACTCCGTCCTTAGTCTCTAACAGATTTTGTCCTTGAAAAAAATGTAATAAAGCGAGATATGCTTGGTTCAATTGGCGAACCCAGATTTGTTCGCAATACAGATTGCGGACTGGTTGTCGCAGAAGAACTGAAACTGCGATAGGTCCACCAACTTTGCTTCGCTAAGCAACTCGCGAAGGTGAATACCTTCCTTTCTAGCGGTGCAGGCAACAGTGAATTCTCCCTCAGCCGACAAGAGTGAAATCAGCTCCTGCTTGCACGATTGCCAAGAGATTGTACCAACGGGCTCAAGACAAACGTGCGTGTCTGTTTGAAGTATCACCCGCGTGATCTGCATCTACGTAGCCAAGTAGTGATGGTGGCGACTTCGGCGACTTGTGATACGTAAGCCCGATAGTTGACGTACATACGAAGTACAAAACTGCTGCTTCCAGCTCCCGTAGGTTCTCCCCTTCAGGTCGCCTACGTTCTCCCCTTCTGAACCCGTAGATTCTCCCATTTAAGTAAGAAATTGAGCGAGATGGATAGCTGAATAAGCTAAATCCCAACAACACGTCACAACTGCGAATAGAAGACTATCAAGTAATTGTTGATAGCAAGTGACACCCGCAGATGAAAGTGGCTCGGAGTCAGCTGCGTGAGTAGAACGAAACAGTGTCGCAGAGGAAGTAATCCGCAGAGGAAATCGCTTCAGCAGCTTCTTAGCGTACTTATCGGCGGAGAGGTGTGTTAACGAGTAAACGGAATGATGAATAACTAGAACGAAGTAGTACAAAGGTAGATACAGCAAACTCTAAGGGGGGGGGTTATAGAACGTGGAAGATTAGGTCTGTGCGCTGTGCAGGTGACGAGACACAGCACACCAATCATCTGCAAGCACCTGCAAAGCGGGTGCGCTGCTGTCCTGCGGGAGCAACGCTGGCACGCCGTCGACTTGCGCTGCTATTACGCCGTCGACCTGCAGCGTTGGCAAGCCGCAACATTGCATTGCTGGAGTGCGGTCGACCAAGTCGTGCTGGCACGCGGTCGACCGTGCTGCGCTGGCAGTCGACCTGCTTGCATCCTAGCCCAGATGTAGTCTCGCCTTGCCATGTTGATTGTACCATTGTTGTGAACTTTTGCTAGTGAAACTCTTGTCGATTCTCCCCGTGAACTAGCAAGTAGTGTGTGCACAAGGAAACGACTAAGGAACCAATGAAAGCAGAGATCACACGAGCACCCGTGCCTAGCCCGTAGTCTAGCTCCCGTTGCTAAAGTTATCTCCGCAATGCACCACTCAGCTACCTGGTTCCGCTGCAGCAAGTCTGGTAGCGCGTAAGACTGGATGATCCCCTGACCCTGAGAGAACGTCTTTAGGCGAGTGGAAGAAAAATCACCACCACGGTCCGAGTGCAGGCGGAGCCCACAAAGGCCTTGGGCGCCACCCCTCGCTAGTAGCCACAGCTCGAGGACGGTAGGCACGTCGGCGTTCCGTCGCAAGGGTAAAACCGTGGTGTAGTGGGAGTAGTCGTCCACCACAATTAGGAAGTAGCGCTCCTAACGTGGGCCAAGGACCGGGGAGGGGCCCCAGACGTCCAAGTGCTAGGTATGGAAATGAGACGTGGTGGTGGGGAACGAGGAGGAGTGAGGGGCAGCGCGCTGCCGACCCTCGACGCAAGGAGTGCAAGGTGGCACAGGCGAGCGAGGCAGCGGGCCAGCGGGGCAAGCGACTCCGGAAAATCAGAGACCAGACGGTGACGTACCATCCTACTGAGACGCGGGAACGACGGGTGACCATGACGGTGGTGCCAGAGGACCGACGGGTGGGTGAGTGACCGACAGTCGCACGACACAACAGCTACCTGACCTGACCTGACCTAACCCAGTGTGGTGGGACCCGGTGTGTAGTGAGTACAGACCAAAGCCTAGCTCCCTCTAGAAAGTGGCAAGAGGTGCCCAAGTGGCACCGACTGTGCAGGAGGTAGCAGGCTCGTCTAATGGGAAAGTCGTAACTACGCCTAGGTCATGGAGGTGACTGACACCCACCAGGTTCCTGGAGAACGAGGGGGTGTAGTAACCTGTGAGAAACCCAGAGGGAGCCGCTGGACACGAGAGAGTGGTGGTGCTGTGGGCAACTAGATCCCACGGAGGGGTCAGCCAAGGCGACAGTGAATGGAGTGTGCAGTGGCGTGAGGTCAGTGCAGTCGCGAAAAAAACAGCCGGACGCTTCGGGGTCTAGGGTGAACAGTGCAGTAGGTGAGATCGCACCCGAGCCAGCAAAACAAAGGTTGGTACAAGACTAGTGGTAGCTGCAGCTCCCATACTAAGAACCTCTGAGGTGCCTAGACTAGAAACTACAAATGCACCAAGACTGGAAATACAAGTTACAATAGTAGTTGCAACTCCCACGTACTGGTGTGTGTACTAATCGAGTCCGACAAGGCCCCGCGGTGGAGGCTGCCGCTGGTGCTGCTATTGAACCTGCAGCTGCTGCTGCTGCTGCGGTGGCCACTGCTGCTGCCGCGGCCCTTGCTGCTACTGCGGCCAATAGTGCTGCGGCCACGGCTGCTGCTGCGGCCACTGCTGTCGCGGCCACTGCTGTCGCGGCCACTGCTGCAGCGGCGGCCACCGGTGCTTCTGCCGCTGCTACGGCTGCGGCTACCGGTGCTGCTGTCGCCACGTCAAAATGGCATGCTAGTACGGGGGTAGGCGCTAGTCGAGGCGGCACTACTAGCGGTATGCGTCAATGAGTGCGGTGGGGAGTGGTCTAGTGAGGTGGAGGGTGGTCTAATGTTGTGGGAAGCAGTCTAGTGCGGTGGAAAGTGGTTAAAATTGGTTGGAGTGTTTGGATGTGGAAATTGGTTTGGCATGGTCTAGTGCGGTGGGGAACGGTCTAGAGCGGATGGGAGCGACTAGGAGCGGTCTTGTGCGGTAGGACACAGCCGAATGCGGTCGGATGCGGTCTAGTGCGGTGGATGGCAGTCTAGTACGGTGGGGAGTGGTCTAGCGCGGAGGGGAGTGGTCTAGTGCGGTGGAAAGCGGTCTAGTGCGGTGGGAAGCGGTCTAGGGCGGTGGGAAGCGGGCAGGCAGAACGTAGAAAAGGCACTGGCGGCTGCTGCAAAACGAGGGCGCCCGTGGGAGGTGTGCTAAGGGACGAACGGGAGGCCCGCGGAGGGGGCCATGCTATGGGACGTACGAATGGGGGCCCGCGGGGGCCGCGCTACGGGACGAACAAAGGGCCCGCGGGGCTGCGCTACGGGACGAACGAGAGCGCCCGCAGGGGCTGCGTTAAGGGACAAACGTGAGGCCCATGGGGGGCGCGCTATGGGACGAACGAAGGGCCGTGAGGGGCCGCACTACGGGACGAACGAGGGGCCCGCGGGGCCCTTGCAAAGGCAAGAACTGGGCGCGCCGGCCTACGAGGCGCGTCGGTGCGTCGACCTACGAGGCGGAGCGACAGGCGGCGGTGGGCCCATAGGAACGAAACTAGCTCTATACCATGTTAATGAATGAAACTGGCTCTATACCATGTTAATGACTGAAGCAGTACAAGGGGACATATAGCAAAACCTAAAGGCGGGGTTGTACCCTCTACTGCATATATCACTATAACACCTAGACTAGACTAACAATCTATAACATATATAGTTTGACAAGCTGAATAGTAGTAGGGGTCTCGGTAACATTTAAGTCGAGACACTGAGTGACATCCGTTGATATCGTAATAGTTAGGTCAGGTTTCCAGCTCCCCTTCAAAGTACGAGATAATGTCGGGTGTGCTGCCGATGCAAAGTAAATCGTCAATGTGGACGTCAAGTAGCACGAATGCAGCTTCGCGGTACATTCTGTGGTAATGAGGAAGTTGGCGGAAACCGATGCGAATGAGTCGCTCGTGAAGTTGCCGCTGCCAAAGACGTGGCGCCTGCTTAATATCGTAGAGCAACTTATTGAGTCGGCAGACCAAGAAGGTATCCGTAACGAAACAGTGCGGCTGCTTGACGAGTGTAAGCGCGTTGATGAGAGCGTAGAGAAACGCGGTTGAAACTTTTATCTGGCAGTGCTTAAGACCCAATGCTGCTGCGAAGACGAGGAGAATTCATAGGAGTTGTAACGACTGAGAGTAGCGAAAGTTGCGCCGCAATCCACGCCTTGCTTTTGATCAAACCAGCATACAACCCAACGAGCTTCGAAGCGCTGGATCGTGTCAAACATTGTATGTTTATATTGTGTAGGCTGTAGTGGGTTACACCTTAGGGGGTACACAAAGTTAGGGTTTCCTACTTGTACCAAACTCTGTGCTAGTTCATTCATTCCTGCTCAGTTATTCTGACATGGTTTCAGAGCAGGTCCTTCGCTAGGACTGTTCTTAGGGCCCACCGTACGATACCTACCTACCTACCTACCTACCGGAGCGCGTTCTTAGCGTCTCCCCCGTAGCGCCCTCGCGAGCGTTACCTTTTTTTTCCCGGCCCCGCTGGCCCCGTCGATTGCGATCGCACCTACCGGCCCCGTTGGCCCTCTAGCGAACCGCCCGCGAACCGCCCGCGAACCGCCCGCGCGGCCTGCGCGCCGCCCGCGAACCGCCCGCGAACCGCCCGCGCGGCCTGCGCGCCGCCCGCGAACCGCCCGCGAACCGCCCGCGCGGCCTGCGCGCCGCCCGCGAACCGCCCGCGAACCGCCCGCGCGGCCTGCACGCCGCCCGCGAACCGCCCGCTACCCGCTGCCGGCCCGCGCGCTGCTTGCGCGGCCCGCACGCAGCCTGCTGCCGGCCCGCCGCTGCCGCTCGTGCGCACCCGCAGCCGCCGCCGCACGCACCCGCTGCCGGCCCGCCGCTGCCGCCCGTGCGCACCCGCAGCCGCCGCCGCACGCCCTCGCTGCCGGCCCGCCGCTACTGACTGTCCGCACCTGCAGCCGCCACCGCACGCCGCTACTGCCGGCCTACCACCGCAGCCCGTGCGCCCCTGCGACTCCTGCTAGTGCGTCTTTACAGCTACAGCGGCCCTACTCTGTCTACTACTGCTGCTACTGCTACTATCGCTATGGCTAGCCCTCCCGTTCTAGCTTTCGACGCCGAGGGCCGTCCAGTGAAGTTCGAAACCTGGCTCGATGACCTGCACCTGTTCCTACAGCTCACGGCCAAGGAGGATATTTCTCTGTACGACCATGCTCTCGGCCACGCTACTGCCCCTCTTACTACTGCTCCCCCCACTGAGCGCTCACAGTGGCAGACCCGTGACGCGCACGCTCGCTTCGCCATACGCAACTCCCTGCCGCTAGATGAGCGCGAGCACTTCGGCCAGTGCAAGACTGCTAAGGAACTGTACACCGCTGTCGTTGCCCGCTACTCCTCACCCGCTTCTGCCACGCTAGGCCGCCTCACTCTCCCCTACCTGTTCCCCGACCTGGCCTCCTTTCACACTGTCGCAGACCTCATCACCCACCTTAAGACTAGTGAGGCCCGCTTTCGCGCTGCCATGCCTGACGAGTTCCTCGCTAGCAACCCCCCCCCGCTCTGGATCACTCTCTACCACATCGTCACTCGCCTCCCTGACTCTCTGCGCGCAGTCAGGGACCACTTCCTCTCTCGCTCCCCCACCGAGCTCACCGTAGCCCTCCTCGAGAAGGAACTGCTTGCAGCTGAGGCCAGTATCGTCGCTGTAGGCACCTCTCGTGGCGACCCTCGCGGCCCCTTCTTTGAGGGGTGTTCCCCTTCCCCCCTCCTCCCCTCTGTCGCCTCTGCTGCTGCTGTCGACCTCCTTGGTGCTGAGAAGGTCGGGACTGCGTCTGCTTCGGGCGGGCGCCGCAGGAGCAAGGGGGGCAGGGGTGGGGGTGGCGGCGGAGGAGGCGGGGGTGGAGGTGGTGGCGGTGGAGGCGCGACTGGGGAGGCTAGTGGCGGCAGTGGGGGAGGTGACAGCAGCGGTGGGAGTGGTGGCAGGGGCGGAGGCGGCGGCGGAGGCGGAGGTGGTCGTGGCAGCGGCAGGGGTGGAGGTGGCCGGGGCGGAGGCGGAGGAGGTGGTGGTCGTGGAGGCACGGGCGGAGGCCAGAGTCAGCAGCCTGCCCCGACGCTTCAGGCCGCCCGTGAGTGGTATGCGCAGTGCGGCTTTACCTGCACGTACGTTATTCGCACAGGCGACCGCACTGGCCAGACGTGTGGGAGGGCGCACCAGACGCAGCGCTGCTTCGCGCGCCTCAACGACGCGTGGCGCACCCAGTTTCCTGACGCCACTGAGCTGCCGCGCTGGGCTGATCTGGAAAAGAGGGGTGTTGATATCTGGGCTCTAGACTTTGATGCTATTCTCACTGCCATGTATGCAATGTCTATTAGTGGAGAAGGTGCTCAGTACTTGCGTGTTCCGCCCGACCCGGGCATTCAGGCCAGCCCAGCTGCTGCTCTAGGTGCTAGTGTGTCTGCTCCCACAGGTCCTGCTGCAGCAGCTGCCCTAGGTGCTAGTGCGTCTGTGCCCCCTGGTACTGAGTCGACTGCAGCACTGCACACCTTCACACTGGACTCAGGTGCTTCTCGCTCTTTCTTTCGTGACCGCACTGTCCTTGAGCCACTAGCTCGGCCGGTTGCTGTCTCTCTTGCTGACCCCTCAGGGGGTCCGGTCATTGCGACCTCCTCCACTACACTTCCGTGTCCAGCGGTTCCGTCCGGCACGCTCTCAGGTCTCTACCTCCCCTCGTTCTCTACGAACTTGGTGGCGGGCTGTGCTCTGCAGGACGGGGGTGTCCACCAGTTCACCCCTGCCTACGAGCGTGTGACACATTGCACGTGTGCTCGGACGGGCCGCCACCTGGCTACTTTCACTCGGGAGCCGGGGTCGGACCTGTACACACTGACCACTGAGTCCCCTCAGGTAGCTGCGTCTGCGTCTGCGTCTGCGTCAGGTCAGCTGTCCGCCCCCTGCTCATGTCGCTCTCTGGCGCATGAGACTGTCCTCTGGCACCACCGCCTTGGTCACCCGTCTGTGCAGCGCCTTCGGGCCATGCACAAACGGGACCTTGTTGCTGGTCTTCCCAGGGTGCTCCCTCCCCTTCCCGACTCCCCTGCTCCTGACTGCATTCCCTGTGTCGAGGGGCGGCAGCGCGCCGCTCCTCACTCCTCCTCCTTTCCCTCGACGACTGCTCCCTTGCAGACGCTCCACATGGACGTGTGGGGCCCAGCCCGCGTCCGTGGTCAGGGTCAGGAGAGGTACTTCCTGATAGTTGTTGACGACTACTCGCGCTACACCACGGTCTTCCCCTTGCGCGCCAAGGGTGACGTCCCTGGTGTTTTGATCCCCTGGATCAGCCGAGCCCGTCTCCAGCTAGGCAAGCGCTTTCACTCGGACTTTCCTGTCCTGCGCTTGCACTCTGACAGAGGTGGTGAGTTCGCCTCCGACCTCTTGGCAGCCTACTGTGCTGAGCACGGCATTGAGCAGTCGTTCACGCTTCCGGCCTCTCCACAGCAGAATGGGGTCGCTGAGCGCCGCATTGGCTTGGTCATGGAGGTCGCTCGTACCTCCCTGACCCATGCGGCTGCTCCCCACTTTCTGTGGCCGTTTGCGGTCCGGTACGCAGCGCATCAGCTCAACCTCTGGCCCCGTGTCTCCTTGCCGGAGACTTCCCCGACTCTACGGTGGACGGGAGAGGTTGGCGATGCGTCGCGTTTCCGGGTCTGGGGATCTCGAGCTTTTGTCCGCGACACGTCCGCGGACAAGCTCTCGCGTCGCGCTGTTCCCTGTGTCTTTCTTGGCTTTGTTCCCGACGCGCCTGGATGGCAGTTTTACCACGTCACCTCGCGCCGGGTTCTGGCCTCTCAGGACGTCACTTTTGACGAGTCCGTCCCCTTCTACCGCCTCTTCCCCTACCGCACTGCCCCGCTCCCCCCCCCGCCTCTCTTCCTCGCTCCAGGTGCTGAGGTACCAGACCCCCTCCCCCCTCAGGGTGCCGCTCCCTCAGGTGTGTCCCAGGTAGACCCGGGTGAGCCTGTCGAGGTAGCTGTTGACTCGCGTCCTGCGTCTGGGGGTGCTGAGCCTGGGAGTGCTGCGTCTGAGGGTGCGGAGCCTGGGGGTGCTGAGCCTGGAGGTGCGGAGCCTGGGGGTGCTGAGCCTGGAGGTGCGGAGCCTGGAGGTGCGGAGCCTGGAGGTGCGGAGCCTGGAGGTGCGGAGCCTGGAGGTACTGAGCCTGGGGGTGCTGAGTCTGGACGTGCTGAGTCTGGGGGTGCTGAGTCTGGGGGTGCTGAGTCTGGGGGTGCTGAGCCTGAGCGTGCTCCACCTGGAGGAGCCCTCTCCTCCCAGCAGCTGCAGGAGAGGTACCTCGAGTACTGCCGCCTCCGGAGAGGTGCTTCTGGAGCTCGTCCCGGTACTTCCCCTCCTACCCAGGAGCTCCCCCCCATTCAGGTGATCCGCGAGTGGTACACGCGGCGCTGCAGTCTTCGTAGTGGTGCTCCTGGTGCTGCGGACCCGAGCGGTGGTGCTGTTGCTGGTGCTGAGGACCCGGGCGTTGGAGCTGCTGCTGGTGCTGAGGACCTGACCGGTGGCCCTGCTGCTGGTGCTGAGGACCCGGGCGTTGGAGCTGCTGCTGGTGCTGAGGACCCGACCGGTGGCGCTGCTGCTGGTGCTGAGGACTCGGGCGTTGGAGCTCCTACTGGTGCTGAGGACCTGGGCGTTGGAGCTGCTGCTGGTGCTGAGGACTCGGGCGTTGGGGCTGCCACTGGTGTCCCTGCTGCTTCTGGAGACGCTGCGCGGCCGCGACCGTACTTCGTACCGCTCCTTCAGCAGGTTCTTGGTCAGGCTCCTTCTCCTTGTCCTCCTCCCTCCGTCGAGTGTCCTCTGCCTGTCCAGCCGCAGTCACAGTTACCGCCTGCCTCGCCTCTCCCTGCTCCCTCTCCTTACGCTGGTCCCACAGGAGGTCTTACAGAGCGTCCTGCGTCGTCTGTTCGTACTGCTCGCACTGGTCGTCGTGTCCCACGTGAGCGTCCTCCTCCTGTCCCTGGCACTCACTACATGACTCTGCGTCCCTCCACTGCTCCGCAGCGTGTCCCGCTGCCGTCTCCTCCTGCGTCCTCTCTTCCTACTCTTCCTGACCCGTCGTGCTGCCAGTCCCACTGTTACGCGTCTCCTCGCTACAGTTGTCACTGACCCGACCTTTGAGTCCTCTGCTGCGTCTGCTCTGGTCGCTGAGTTGGTTGACTTTGCTGCTCGCTGTCGCCTAGACTACGCTGCCAGCCTTGTCGCTGAGTCTGAGTCTGCGTCTGCCTGTCCTCCGTCCGTCGGGGGTGAGTGTGCCCTCGGCACGGACGTCCTTGAGGACAGACAGGAGGAGTTCCACTGCCTTGCTGCTGCTTTACCCCGTCTCGTGTCCTTGCTAGTTGCCCCTGAGGGAGACCCGGATGCACCAGACATCCCGACCCCACGCTCTTACGCTGAGGCGATGGCGGGTCCCTACTCCTCTCAGTGGTAGACAGCCATGGACGCAGAGATGGCTTCCTGGAAGTCCACAGGCACCTACGTAGACGAGGTTCCCCCTCCTGGGGCGAACATCGTCAGTGGCATGTGGATTTTCAGGGTGAAGCGGCCGCCGGGTTCTCCGCCTGTCTTCAAGGCGCGCTACGTGGCTCGAGGCTTCAGTCAGCGAGAGGGAGTAGACTTCTTTCAGACCTTCTCCCCCACCCCGAAGATGACTACTCTTCGGGTGCTGCTGCACATAGCCGCTCACCGCGACTACGAGCTTCACTCTCTTGACTTCAGCACTGCTTTCTTGCAGGGCAGCCTGCACGAGGAGATCTGGCTGCGCCGCCCCCCTGGCTTCACTGGGTCAGTTCCTCCTGGCACCCAGTGGAGGCTTCAGCGGCCGGTCTACGGTCTCCGCCAGGCGCCACGTGAGTGGCACGACACACTGAGGACGACACTTGCGGCTCTTGGGTTCGCTCCCTCTACTGCTGACCCGTCGCTGTTTCTACGCACCGACACCTCGCTGCCGCCGTTCTACATCCTCGTGTACGTCGACGACTTGGTCTTTGCCACTGCTGACACCGCGGCACTCGCCCACGTGAAGTCGGAGCTGCAGAGGAGACACACGTGCACAGACCTGGGTGAGCTGACGAGCTATCTTGGCTTGCGGATCACCCGGGACAGAGCACGGCGCACCATCACCCTGACTCAGTCACACATGGTGCAGCAGGTTCTCCAGCGCTTCCGCTTCACGTACTCCTCGCCTCAGTCCACTCCTCTGCCTACTGGTCACTCGCTCTCAGCTCTGCCTTCGGATGAGTCCGTAGAGCCGAGTGGCCCGTATCCAGAGCTTGTGGGCTGCCTCATGTACCTGATGACCTGCACTCGACCTGACCTTGCATACCCTCTTAGCATCTTAGCACGCTATGTCGCTCCTGGCCGTCACCGGAAGGAGCACATGGATGCTGCTAAGAGGGTGTTGCGCTACTTGTGCAGTACGTCGGGCATGGGGCTTGTGCTTGGAGGGCGAGACCGGGTTGTTCTCACAGGGCACTCAGACGCTTCTTGGGCAGACGACCAGGCTACTCAGCGGTCGTCCCAGGGTTACACCTTCAGCCTTGGCTCTGGCTCAGTTTCTTGGCGTTCTACTCGCTCTTCTTCTGTTCTCAGCTCCAGTTGTGAGGCTGAGATCTACGCCACAGCCATGGCTGCTCAGGAGCTACGCTGGCTGACCTACCTGCTGACCGACCTCGGAGAGCGGCCTCGTTCTCCTCCAGTGCTGTACGTCGACAACAAGGCTGCCATTGCCTTGTGTGAGGAGCACAGACTGGAGCACAGAACGAAGCACATCGCTCTGCGGTACTTCCTTGCTCGAGAGCTGCAGCAGCGTGGTCAGCTTTGTCTGCGTTACGTGGCCACGGAGGCCAACACTGCTGATGTGTTCACCAAGGCGCTTCAGCCTTGTGACCATCAGCGCTTTTGCACTCTGCTAGGCCTTGTACCTACTGGGCCTCACTTGCTTACCTCTTGACCTTGCTTGTACTGTGATCACTATATATATATGCCTACTTGTTTACTTTTGCTAGGTTGTGATCACTGTATCTCTTGCTTTGTTATAAACCTGCATGTGAACTGGTCTTGTGACCGCTTGCTTGTGCTCGGAATTTGTGTGGAATCCTTGAGATCCACCCTGAGCTTGCTTTGCTTTGCTTTGACTGGTCTTGTGACCCTGTGGTTGTCTCCCACTGCGCCTATGGGGGTGTGTCAAACATTGTATGTTTATATTGTGTAGGCTGTAGTGGGTTACACCTTAGGGGGTACACAAAGTTAGGGTTTCCTACTTGTACCAAACTCTGTGCTAGTTCATTCATTCCTGCTCAGTTATTCTGACAGATCGTACCGTCAGCATTGGTCTTGATGCGAAACATCCACTTTCCTTAGAGAATGTTTTTGCCAAGGATCCAGGTGTTTTTATCGTGTATCGCCTTCAGCTCTTTGTCCATGGCTTCGCGCCATTTTTCCCTGTGAGGTCCGTTCAGCGCCTGAGCCAAGGTGTTCGCTTCGGTTGAACTACTACAGCGAGGCCTAGTATATCTAACCCAGTATGTTAACAACGAGTCTGCTCCTAAGTCTCGTTAGTAGCAGCTTTGTCACCAACTTCGGGATCGAAGTTAAAAGCAAGGCCCAATCGCTCACTCTGGTTTTAATCGACGGGAAGCGGTGTAGTTGCTCTGTTATCAGCGAACTCATAGTAAGCCTCGGCGTTGACATCATTGTGAGGATCTTCCTCATCAATCTCGATCGGAGCAGAACTGTAAGGGGCGGCACCGGCAGTTGTTGACACACCTGAGATAGCTTCTTCCACCGCGTCAGCTTTGGCGGCTTCAGTAGCAAAGGTACGTGTACCTGAAAACCCAGCTTTCAAACGCGGTTGGCATGCTGCCTTTGCCAAGTAGGGTACGTAAGTCTTTCGTAGAATTGTACATCACGTGCCGGAACTGTAACTCGATCTTCGACATCCCAGATTTTCCATGCCGCAAATTGTTTTTCAATGCCGAAGTATATGCCTTATCATGCCCTTCGTGAAATCCGTCCTGCAGGTGTGTTCGGAGGCCGGTACTGTGCCATACACCCGAAGACTTGTAACATTTTTGTGTTGCCCAGCTTCCCTGCCCACTCCTTGCATGGTGAGAAATAGTTTGGCAGGGACAAGGTGTTAAACTGTATTATGCTTGTAGGCTGTAGTGGGGTAGCCAATATGGGGTACAACCCCAACTAGGGTTTCATATTTGTACCCAAACTTCTGCTAGTTCAATCATTCTTGCCTAGTGATTCTGACATGGTATTCAGAGCAGGAGGTCCCTAGGACCTACCGACCGTTTTTTTTTTTAAGGGCCCACCACCGCTCGCATGCGGTTACCACGCTACCCCGTGCCCTAGCCTCGTAGCGCCCTCGTGCGCCCACGTTAGCGCCCTCGCGCGCCCCTCGTTAGCGCCCTCGCGCGCACCCTCGTTAGCGCCCTCGCGCGCCCCTTCGTTAGCGCCCTCGCGCGCCCCTTCGTTAGCGCCCTCGCGCGCCCCTTGCTAGCGCCCTCGCGCGCCCCTCACTAGCGCCCTCGCGCGCCCCTCGCCGAGCCGCCCGCTCGCAGCCCGCCCGCCCGCTCGCTGCCCGCTTCGCGGCCCGCTCACTACGCAGTGTCAAACATTGCATGTTTATATTATGTAGGCTGTAGTGGGTTACACCTTAGGGGGTACTCAAAGTTAGGGTTTCCTACTTGTACCAAACTCTGTGCTAGTTCATCCCATTCCTGCTCAGTTATTCTGACATGGTATCAGAGCAGGTCCATCGCTAGGACCGCTCTTAGGGCCCACCGCTACCTACCTACCTACCTACCGTGCGCCTCTTGCGCCTACGCGCTCTCGTGCGCCCTACCCTACGTGCGCCCTCGTGCGCCCTACCCTACGTGCGCCCTCGTGCGCCTTTCTCTCCTTGTGCGCCTTCGTGCGCCCTCGTGCGCCCTCGTGCGCCCTCGTGCGCCCTCGAGCTGCCCCTGCAGGTCCGTCAGGCCACCGAGCCGTCGCTGCAGGCCTGTCAGGCACCTGAGCCGCCGCTACAGGCACGTCAGGCACCCGAGTCGCCGCTGCAGGCCCGTCAGGCCCCCGAGCCGCCGCTACAGGCCCGTCAGGCCCGAGAGCCGCCCCTGCAGACCCGTCAGGCCACGCGCGCCGCCCCTGCAGGCCCTAGCCGGCCGCCGCGTCGCTCTGCCCGCAGCGTCGCCGCCTCTCCGCGGCGTCGTCGCCTGCCCGCGTCGAAGCCGCCTGCCCGCGACGTCGATCCCTGCCCGCGGCGCCGTCGCCTGCCCGCGGAGACGTCGCCTGCCCGCGGCGTCGTCGCGGCGTCGCCACCTGCCCGCGGAGTCGTCGCCTGCCCGCGCCACATGCACGCGGCGTCGCCACCTCCTCGCCGCGTCGACCTGCCCGCGGCGTCGCCACCTGCCCGCCGCGTCGACCTGCCCGCGCCGTCGCCACCAAACCCTAATCCGTCGCCCTGCCCGCGGCGTCGCCACCTGCCCGCCGCGTCGCCCTGCCCGCGCCGTCGCCACCTAACCCTAATCCGCCTCTCGCCCCTGGAGCAGCCGCCACTGCAGTAGCAGCCCCTGGAGCCGCCGCCACTGCAGCAGCAGCCCCTGCAGCCGCCCGCCACTGCGTCAGCAACCACTGGAGCCGCCCACCACTGCAGCAGCCGCCCCTGGAGCCGCCCGCACCTGCAGCAGCCGCCCCTGGAGCAACTGCCGCCGTAGCCCGGTCTAGCTCTGCAGCAGCTGCCGCGGAGCTTCCTACTGCGCCTGCCACGCCGACCACTGGTGAGCATTGCCCTGCCAGCACTGCTACCGCTGCTACTGCTGCTACTACTGCCTGCCGTTTCTACTCCCACTCCCGCTACTCCTGCTGCTCCTGACGTGGCCAGATGCAGCCACAGGACCGTGCGCGTGAGTCCCTCACGCTCCAGCAGGCTCGTGAGTGGTACGCCAGTTGGGGCTATCGAGGTGGCCGTAGTGGTAGTCGCTCTGACGTGCGTCGTTCGGGAGCCCCTGGTAGTGGACAGGTGCAGCAGCCGTGCCCTCCTACGGTCCAGCAGGCTCGTGAGTGGTACGCCGGTTTGAGCAGTCGGGGTGGCCGTAGTGGTAGTCGCTCTGGCGTCCGTCGTTCGGGAGGCTCAGGTAGTGGACAGGTGCAGCAGCCGTGCCCTCTTCTGGTCCAGCAGGCTCGTGAGTGGTACGCCGGTTTGAGCAGTCGGGGTGGCCGTAGTGGTAGTCGCTCTGGCGTCCGTCGTTCGGGAGGCTCAGGTAGTGGACAGGTGCAGCAGCCGTGCCCTCTTCTGGTCCAGCAGGCTCGTGAGTGGTACGCCGGTTTGAGCAGTCGGGGTGGCCGTAGTGGTAGTCGCTCTGGCGTCCGTCGTTCGGGAGGCTCAGGTAGTGGACAGGTGCAGCAGCCGTGCCCTCTTCTGGTCCAGCAGGCTCGTGAGTGGTACGCCGGTTTGAGCAGTCGGGGTGGCCGTAGTGGTAGTCGCTCTGGCGTCCGTCGTTCGGGAGGCTCCGGTAGTGGACAGGTGCAGCAGCCGTGCCCTCTTCTGCTCCAGCAGGCTCGTGAGTGGTACGCCGGTTTGAGCAGTCGGGGTGGCCGTAGTGGTAGTCGCTCTGTGAGTGAGGCAGCCGCTCTCGGTGCCAGTACGTCTGTTGCCCTCGGAGCAGGTGAGGCTACCACTCCCGGTACTCGCGTGTCTGCTACTCCAGATACTGGTGAGCCTACTGCTCTAGGTGCTAGTGCGTCTGCCGCTCCAGGTGCTCGCGTGTCTGCTACCCCAGGTGATGGTGAGGCTGCTGCCCTAGGTGCTAGTGCGTCTGTGCCCCCTGGTACTGAGTCGACTGCAGCACTGCACACCTTCACACTGGACTCAGGTGCTTCTCGCTCTTTCTTTCGTGACCGCACTGTCCTTGAGCCACTCGCTCGGCCAGTTGCTGTCTCTCTTGCTGACCCCTCAGGGGGTCCGGTCATTGCGACCTCCTCCACTACACTTCCGTGTCCAGCGGTTCCGTCCGGCACGCTCTCAGGTCTCTACCTCCCCTCGTTCTCTACGAACTTGGTGGCGGGCTGTGCTCTGCAGGACGGGGGTGTTCACCAGTTCACCCCTGCCTACGAGCGTGTGACACATTGCACGTGTGCTCGGACGGGCCGCCACCTGGCTACTTTCACTCGGGAGCCGGGGTCGGACCTGTACACACTGACCACTGAGTCCCCTCAGGTGGCTGCGTCTGCGTCTGCATCAGGTCAGCTGTCCGCCCCCTGCTCATGTCGCTCTCTGGCGCATGAGACTGTCCTCTGGCACCACCGCCTTGGTCACCCGTCTGTGCAGCGCCTTCGGGCCATGCACAAACGGGACCTTGTTGCTGGTCTTCCCAGGGTGCTCCCTCCCCTTCCCGACTCCCCTGCTCCTGACTGCATTCCCTGTGTCGAGGGGCGGCAGCGCGCCGCTCCTCACTCCTCCTCCTTTCCCCCGACGACTGCTCCCTTGCAGACGCTCCACATGGACGTGTGGGGCCCAGCCCGCGTCCGTGGTCAGGGTCAGGAGAGGTACTTCCTGATAGTTGTTGACGACTACTCGCGCTACACCACGGTCTTCCCCTTGCGCGCCAAGGGTGACGTCCCTGGTGTTTTGATCCCCTGGATCAGCCGAGCCCGTCTCCAGCTAGCCAAGCGCTTTCACTCGGACTTTCCTGTCCTGCGCTTGCACTCTGACAGGGGTGGTGAGTTCGCCTCCGACCTCTTGGCAGCCTACTGTGCTGAGCACGGCATTGAGCAGTCGTTCACGCTTCCGGCCTCTCCACAGCAGAATGGGGTCGCTGAGCGCCGCATTGGCTTGGTCATGGAGGTCGCTCGTACCTCCCTGACCCATGCGGCTGCTCCCCACTTTCTGTGGCCGTTTGCGGTCCGGTACGCAGCGCATCAGCTCAACCTCTGGCCCCGTGTCTCCTTGCCGGAGACTTCCCCGACTCTACGGTGGACGGGAGAGGTTGGCGATGCGTCGCGTTTCCGGGTCTGGGGATCTCGAGCTTTTGTCCGCGACACGTCCGCGGACAAGCTCTCGCGTCGCGCTGTTCCCTGTGTCTTTCTTGGCTTTGTTCCCGACGCGCCTGGTTGGCAGTTTTACCACGTCACCTCGCGCCGGGTTCTGGCCTCTCAGGACGTCACTTTTGACGAGTCCGTCCCCTTCTACCGCCTCTTCCCCTACCGCACTGCCCCGCTCCCCCCCCCGCCTCTCTTCCTCGCTCCAGGTGCTGAGGTACCAGACCCCCTCCCCCCTCAGGGTGCCGCTCCCTCAGGTGTGTCCCAGGTAGACCCGGGTGAGCCTGTCGAGGTAGCTGTTGACTCGCGTCCTGCGTCTGGGGGTGCTGAGCCTGGGAGTACTGCGTCTGAGGGTGCGGAGCCTGGGGGTGCTGAGTCTGGAGGTGCGGAGCCTGGGGGTGCTGAGCCTGGAGGTGCGGAGCCTGGAGGTGCGGAGCCTGGGGGTGCTGAGTCTGGGGGTGCTGAGTCTGGGGGTGCTGAGCCTGAGCGTGCTCCACCTGGAGGAGCCCTCTCCTCCCAGCAGCTGCAGGAGAGGTACCTCGAGTACTGCCGCCTCCCGAGAGGTGCTTCTGGAGCTCGTCCCGGTACTTCCCCTCCTACCCAGGAGCTCCCCCCCATTCAGGTGATCCGCGAGTGGTACACGCGGCGCTGCAGTCTTCGTAGTGGTGCTCCTGGTGCTGCGGACCCGAGCAGTGGTGCTGTTGCTGGTGCTGAGGACCCGGACGCTGGAGCTGCTGCTGGTGCTGAGGACCTGGGGGCTGGAGCTGCTGCTGGTGCTGAGGACCCGACCGGTGGCGCTGCTGCTGGTGCTGAGGACTCGGGCGTTGGAGCTCCTACTGGTGCTGAGGACCCGGGCGTTGGAGCTGCTGCTGGTGCTGAGGACTCGGGCGTTGGGGCTGCCACTGGTGTCCCTGCTGCTTCTGGAGACGCTGCGCGGCCGCGACCGTACTTCGTACCGCTCCTTCAGCAGGTTCTTGGTCAGGCTCCTCCTCCTAGTCCTCCTCCCTCCGTCGAGTGTCCTCTGCCTGTCCAGCCGCAGTCACAGTTACCGCCTGCCTCGCCTCTCCCTGCTCCCTCCCCTTACGCTGGTCCCACAGGAGGTCTTACAGAGCGTCGTGAGCCTGAGTCTCGTCGCCTGTTCGTACTGCTCGCACTGGTCGTCGTGTCCCACGTGAGCGTCCTCCTCCTGTCCCTGGCACTCACTACATGACTCTGCGTCCCTCCACTGCTCCGCAGCGTGTCCCGCTGCCGTCTCCTCCTCCTGTCCTCTCTTCCTACTCTTCCTGACCCGGAGTCTGACTCCCGTCGTGCTGCCAGTCCCACTGTTACGCGTCTCCTCGCTACAGTTGTCACTGACCCGACCTTTGAGTCCTCTGCTGCGTCTGCTCTGGTCGCTGAGTTGGTTGACTTTGCTGCTCGCTGTCGCCTAGACTACGCTGCCAGCCTTGTCGCTAGGTCTGAGTCTGCGTCTGCCTGTCCTCCGTCCGTCGGGGGTGAGTGTGCCCTCGGCACGGACGTCCTTGAGGACAGACAGGAGGAGTTCCACTGCCTTGCTGCTGCTTTGCCCCGTCTCGTGTCCTTGCTAGTTGCCCCTGAGGGAGACCCGGATGCACCAGACATCCCGACCCCACGCTCTTACGCTGAGGCGATGGCGGGTCCCTACTCCTCTCAGTGGCAGACAGCCATGGACGCAGAGATGGCCTCCTGGAAGTCCACAGGCACCTACGTAGACGAGGTTCCCCCTCCTGGGGCGAACATCGTCAGTGGCATGTGGATTTTCAGGGTGAAGCGGCCGCCGGGTTCTCCACCTGTCTTCAAGGCGCGCTACGTGGCTCGAGGCTTCAGTCAGCGAGAGGGAGTAGACTTCTTTCAGACCTTCTCCCCCACCCCGAAGATGACTACTCTTCGGGTGCTGCTGCACATAGCCGCTCACCGCGACTACGAGCTTCACTCTCTTGACTTCAGCACTGCTTTCTTGCAGGGCAGCCTGCACGAGGAGATCTGGCTGCGCCGCCCCCTGGGCTTCACTGGGTCAGTTCCTCCTGGCACCCAGTGGAGGCTTCAGCGGCCGGTCTACGGTCTCCGCCAGGCGCCACGTGAGTGGCACGACACACTGAGGACGACACTTGCGGCTCTTGGGTTCGCTCCCTCTACTGCTGACCCGTCGCTGTTTCTACGCACCGACACCTCGCTGCCGCCGTTCTACATCCTCGTGTACGTCGACGACTTGGTCTTTGCCACTGCTGACACCGCGGCACTCGCTCACGTGAAGTCGGAGCTGCAGAGGAGACACACGTGCACAGACCTGGGTGAGCTGACGAGCTATCTTGGCTTGCGGATCACCCGGGACAGAGCACGGCGCACCATCACCCTGACTCAGTCACACATGGTGCAGCAGGTTCTCCAGCGCTTCCGCTTCACGTACTCCTCGCCTCAGTCCACTCCTCTGCCTACCGGTCACTCGCTCTCAGCTCTGCCTTCGGATGAGTCCGTAGAGCCGAGTGGCCCGTATCCAGAGCTTGTGGGCTGCCTCATGTACCTGATGACCTGCACTCGACCTGACCTTGCATACCCTCTTAGCATCCTAGCACGCTATGTCGCTCCTGGCCGTCACCGGAAGGAGCACATGGATGCTGCTAAGAGGGTGTTGCGCTACTTGTGCAGTACGTCGGGCATGGGGCTTGTGCTTGGAGGGCGAGACCGGGTTGTTCTCACAGGGCACTCAGACGCTTCTTGGGCAGACGACCAGGCTACTCAGCGGTCGTCCCAGGGTTACACCTTCAGCCTTGGCTCTGGCTCAGTTTCTTGGCGTTCTACTCGCTCTTCTTCTGTTCTCAGCTCCAGTTGTGAGGCTGAGATCTACGCCACAGCCATGGCTGCTCAGGAGCTACGCTGGCTGACCTACTTGCTGACCGACCTCGGAGAGCGGCCTCGTTCTCCTCCAGTGCTGTACGTCGACAACAAGGCTGCCATTGCCTTGTGTGAGGAGCACAGACTGGAGCACAGAACGAAGCACATCGCTCTGCGGTACTTCCTTGCTCGAGAGCTGCAGCAGCGTGGTCAGCTTTGTCTGCGTTACGTGGCCACGGAGGCCAACACTGCTGATGTGTTCACCAAGGCGCTTCAGCCTTGTGACCATCAGCGCTTTTGCACGCTGCTAGGCCTTGTACCTACTGGGCCTCACTTGCTTACCTCTTGACCTTGCTTGTACTGTGATCACTATATATATATGCCTACTTGTTTACTTTTGCTAGGTTGTGATCACTGTATCTCTTGCTTTGTTATAAACATGCATGTGAACTGGTCTTGTGACCGCTTGCTTGTGCTCGGAATTTGTGTGGAATCCTTGAGATCCACCCTGAGCTTGCTTTGCTTTGCTTTGACTGGTCTTGTGACCCTGTGGTTGTCTCCCACTGCGCCTATGGGGGTGTGTCAAACATTGCATGTTTATATTAGGTAGTGTAGTGGGGCACCTTAGGGGGTACTCAAAGTTAGGGTTTCCTACTTGTACCAAACTCTGTGCTAGTTCATCCCATTCCTGCTCAGTTATTCTGACACGCAGCCGCCCGCCCGCTCGCTGCCCGCTTCGCGGCCCGCCCGCTTCGCAGCCCGCTCGCTCGCTGCCCGCTTCGCGGCCCGCCCGCTTCGCAGCCCGCCCGCCCGGCCGCTCGCGTGCCCGCGTTCGCGGCCCGCCCGCCTCGCAGCCCGCTCGCCCCGCTGCCCGCTTCGCGGCCCGCCCACTTCGCAGCCCGCCCGCCCGCTAGCTGCCCACTTCGCGGCCCGCCCGCATCGCAGCCCCGCT